>CAKNXH010000216.1:117580-149361 GCA_932178445.1 Andricus quercusramuli | reverse complement strand
AGGGTTCGAAAGTTCGCCCAAGAACTAAGGACCTTGAATCACACACTAAACAAGTCAAAGCTGCTGACAATCAAGCAACATATTGTTGACAAAATAAGGCTGTTATCTGACGCAAGGAGGAGGATACAGAAGAGGGAGAGATGGATCAGAGAGAATCAACAGTTTCTCGCTGACCCATCGCGCCTCTTCAGTGATCCCCCTGTTTTTGTAAAAAATCCTCCCAAGCCCAAGGAGGTAGAGACTTTTTGGAGAGAGGTGTACAAGATCCCGAAAACACTAGAGTTGAAGGAAGATACTGACAATATCATCCGCTTCAAGGAGTTTTGCGACAGCCTCATAAAATCTGAGGAGGAGTGCCCATCAGTCACTGCCGAAGAGGTGAAAAAAGCACTTAGAGGCACGAAGAACTTTTCCGGTGCTGGACCAGATTGTATCAAGAACTTTTGGTGGAAGAAGTTTACTTCTACACACCAACATTTGGCCCGCATATTCACCTCATATTTAAAGTCGGAGATGCCCATTCCGCAGTGGCTAGTGTTAGGACGCACTATACTCCTACCGAAAAAAGGCGACTTGTCCAAACCAGAGAATTACAGGCCAATAACTTGTTTGAACACACTGTATAAGATTTTTACAGCTATCCTAAACAACAGGATTGTTCGACGAATTGAGCCTGTATGGCGAGAGATGTACGAACAACGTGGCTCGAAAAAAGGTGTAGCAGGCTGTCGAGAGAACCTGCTGATTGACAGGTGTGTCTGTAAAGACGCTACAGTCCATCAGCGCGTCCTGTCAATGGCCTGGATTGACTACCGGAAAGCTTTTGATTCAACCTCTCATAGACTTATCATCTGTCTGTTGGAAAGCTTGAAGGTACATCCACACATAGTGAGATGCATAGAGAGATTGATGCCTCTTTGGAAAACTAGATTTACCATCTCATCTAGGAATTATCGTCTGACGACGAACAACGTCACCTTCCAGAGGGGCGTCTTTCAAGGGGATAGTATGAGCCCTTTGCTTTTTTGCATCACACTTTTGCCTCTATCTCTTGCACTACGAAATTCTCCTGGATACCTCTGTGGCGACACTAATCAGCGTGAGCATAAGGTCACTCATGTATTCTATATGGATGACCTGAAGATCTATGCCGCTGGTAAAAGCAAACTTCAAACTGCTTTAAATATCGTCAAGAACTACACAGGAGAGATTGGGATGGACTTTGGTTTGGACAAGTGTGCCAAAATTCATTTGAAGAAAGGAAAGATTACTGGCGTTCCCAAGGACCCTGAGCTTGTGGATATAAGTGTTATTAGACATCTTAACACTGGAGAGACCTATACATACCTGGGCGTGCCTCAAAGCCGCATTCAGGACGTAACATCAGTGAAGGAGTCTCTCCGAAGCAGATACAAGCATCTTCTTCGACAGATTTGGTCTTCCAATCTGTCGGCGTTGAACAAGGTATCTGCGACTAACATGCTTGCCGTCCCGGTTCTACTCTACTCGTTTGGGGTGGTTCAATGGACGAAGAACGAGCTTAAGGCCCTTGATGTCACCACGCGTAAGATCATGCATATGCATAAAAGCTTGCATATCAATTCGTCAGTTCCGCGATTATACATTTCACGCCAGCAAGGCGGACGCGGACTTCTGAATCTCCAGTGTCTTCATAACCGAATTGTTTTGAGTACAGCTTACATCGTTGCGAATGGCAGAGATCCTCTCCTAAAGATGGTCAGAAACCACGAGATGATTGGCGAAGGGGCGTTCCTTTACAAAGCCGCGGAGCAAGCTGCTGAGACCCTTGGCCTGAATTTTAACATCAGAAGTGAGGAAAGTGCATTACTCCATCTAGATGCTTCACGTCTAAAAGCCGAAGTAAAGAAAGCAGAGGTTGGAAAATTTCACCAAGAGCTACTCGACAAGCAAATGCACGGAAACTTTCACAGAAATGTAGAAAAACAGTCCTTGTCGAAGGAGCAAACTTTTGCTTTCCTCAAATCATCAGGGCTCAATTCAGGTACAGAGGGCTTTATTTTCGCATGCCAGGACGGTGTAATCTCCACCTTAGCATACCGCGCCCGCATTTTATGTCAAGAAGTTCCCAGTGATAGGTGCAGAGCGTGTCATGCACACGCTGAGTACCTAGAACACATACTATCGGGGTGTCCGACCCACGCAGGAACAACGTATATCTATAGACATAATGCGGCCCTAAGAGTACTTTATTACCACCTTTGTCGCTCTTACGGTGTTGGTCGCGACCCTGCCCTGCCGAACGCTCCAAGGGATATAGAGTCAATTGTCCGAAACGAGAAGTGCCAGATTTTCTGGAACTACGATTTTCGGGCAGCAGTCTCCGTTGCGCACTCGAGGCCTGACATTGTTCTCCAAGACTTCGAGAAACGAACTATATTCGTGATCGAATTCTCGGCTCCATCCGAATACAACATCACTGCAAAGGAGAAAGAAAAAGAGGAGAGATATCAAGACCTTAAAAGAGAGCTGCGTCGACTGTACCCAAAATATTCGGTACGAGTAATTGTTCTTGTGATAGGTGCTCTCGGAGGTGTGAAATTATCGCTGGTTCGTAACCTTAAAGCCATACCCGCGTGCCAAAAATATGCCAAGGCTCTTGCGAGATGGATGCAGAAAGCTGTCATCCTTGGGTCGCTTCGTGTCCTCAAGACACACGAGGGTTTCGCCGGCCTGTCGTTGTGATTTCGTCGTGCCCTGTGACCACCCATCTCACCGATGTGAGACGTGGCCATAGGTGTATTTTACCGCGGTTCTACTGGGGGCCATTGACATTTTTTCCAGATGGCAGTTGCTCTTAGTGGTACCCTGCGGTGGTTGTTTAACTTTTTTTAAATTATATATATATATATATATGTAGGAGAAGGACAAAAGATAATAAAGTTCACCCTCGGATATGATCAGTTACCACTCCAGGATCATCAACTTCACACTATAGGATAGTGAAGCTAATTATCAAATTTTCACACTCCACAGATGGTACACTAAACTATACGAGGGGCTGTCCCATAGTTAAAGCTCAAATATAGTCAGCCTGTCACTCTAGATGTTCAGGCTGACTAGTCATTTTTTCTCCCTGCAAACTAGAATTTCGCTACATTTATAATTAATTTAAGCATCCACGAAGGTATTTGCATTTAAGTGCAGTCTTCAGTGAAACTTTAGCCGCCGGAAATAATAATTGTGCACAATGAAACTTTTTCATATTGTATTATACCTACCAATAGAACGAAGGAGTACCACACATGTAAAGAGAAAAGTACTAACGAAGAGTTTCATTTTCCGAGAAAGAACAAACTAGGTTGTTTTGAAGTTAGTAGATTCCAGATCACTCATTAACGTAAAATTTATGTGGGTATATATACCAACCCTAATCTCATTATTTATCAGTATATGATCAGAAGCATTTTACTGTGTTGAAATATTTGTATTTCACACATTTTGAACTAGATTTATTTCCTTGACATGCCACGGGCATACTTGAGATTTTTAAACAGCATTTTCTGAATCCAAATTTAATTGCGTAGTAATTTTCGAGATTATATGCGACGCAAAAACATTGACAAATATTATGACTCTTCCTATCAATACAGTTATAGAAGAAACTACGCAAGAGTAGGTCACTAACATTTAAAAATTTCTGATACATCAATAGAAAATTGGGTCGTTGCATGATTTACAAAAATTGCATTTTTCAATAATAAATGGCCAGAAGGCCATTCCATAGATGTAAGAAAATGTATTTCAAATACTTTATTTTGAAGTGAATTAAAAAATAAAATTGAATATTTGAAATACTACAATGACATTGAGTTGTGAAGTCGCTTCTTAAAATTTAAGAAGAAAAGCGAAGGTTGATTTCAGTGGCCTTCCAGCTTGACAAAAGCCAGGATGTAGTTATTGCTGCTTCTCTTGATGATCCTGCTAGAGCGTTAATCTGCTCTTCTATGCTTTTCTTCAGAGCTTCTTTTACTTCTATGATTTGAGTTGCATCCACGAGGTCGTAGATTACCACTTCAGCTCTTGGAAGAAGGCATCGGACACCTCCGTCATCTCTAAGAGTTTCTAAGAGAGCAGCTACCAGCTTCCCTCTGCCCTTAGGCTGATGGTCCTCGAAATCGACCTGGGCTTGGATGTTCTTCAGAAAATTCGCGTACATTTTCACGGGAGTTGGCTTTACCGTTTTTAGCTTCCCGAGGGATTCCCCTTTTCTTCTTCATTTTTGGAACGGTAGCTGTGCTGTATTTGGGCCTCCCATTCATAACAGTTTGCACTATTTTTCCTCCTTTTTTTTTGTTTACCTTTTCATTTCGTTTCTCCGTTTTTCTCTCTGTGACCTCTGTCCAATTGTACATATCCTGTACCTGTACTTTCTTATGACAGGCCTTCCTTCTCTTGGGATCTGCTTGTCTGCCCACATTAGCCGTTACCTCTTTTATCTCCGCTAGAGCGTCCTAGACTTCTCCCTTCATCTGCAGGTGCAGATTTTTATGAAAACTG
Organism: Andricus quercusramuli; assembly: GCA_932178445.1. Classification (NCBI taxonomy): domain Eukaryota; kingdom Metazoa; phylum Arthropoda; class Insecta; order Hymenoptera; family Cynipidae; genus Andricus; species Andricus quercusramuli. Next base: position 144,822 of record CAKNXH010000216.1, on the reverse strand, counting down.
CAGAAGCTCTCCATATCTTTTTTAGAACAGCCTTTAGTCTGTCTGCTCTTGCGCTAACTTAAACCTGATATTGGGCTAGATGCTTTTTCCTTTCCCGTAGATCGGTGAGCCGCTTATCGCTCTCCTCGACAACATCAAAGCTTTTTTTTTAAATCCAGTTTGCAATCTCGGTTTGCCTGAGAATTTTCCATGTTCAATATAGGGTTCCACCAGCTCATCGTGTGTGGTGGGGCGAGCCGAAATAGCGAGAAACGGGTGTACTCTCGGATCGTGGTTCTATCCCAGTTTCATGGAGTCCAGCTTTCGTTGAACCGGTCCCGGAATACAAGGACTAACCGGACTCGCCCACATCAATGTCGATTCCGATCTCTGCATCATTCGCGCACTCTCCGATCAGGACCGGAAGGGGGTGGCTCCTGATGTCCGGTCGCAGCTTATACTTCGGCAGAGCTAGTTTTGCGGAAAAACCGGTCGCGGCTTGGAGCACACCTAGTGAGCTGCGACAGTCACCAATCATTGTTTTTTCTCGGTGGAACCTTCACGCAGTCTGTGTGGTCCGCGGAGCGTATTTGATTTCCGCCCTACCCGCTACATCTAGAGAGCGTTCCTTTATTGCCCCTGGGGGACGCTCTACATATAAAAGGTCACTAAGCCCAATTTAATCGAAATATGTTTTAGAATGAGAAAGTGATTAATCTTCAAGATTTTAGTTGCGGTAATCAATTGGTTTTCAATTTTTCATAGATTTGTAGATATAATTATCAATTTGTTAGTATATCTATATATCACCATTTTTCTTACTAGTTTTCAACTCTTCACTCAAGTTTTGCTCAAAAATAAAGAATAATTGTAAACATTTATACCAAATAAAATTAGTAAAAAGACGAAAAATAATGTAGGGAAGCGTCACTGAAACGTCAGTGACTTTTCCTACTTTGAAAACAGTGAATAACTATAGAAATTTGAGTTATTTTTCACTGCTTTGAAAAATGGCTCACTGATGCTCAGAAAAATTCCATAGATTTAAATTTAGAGATTAATGGGTTCATAAAACATTTTTGATAAGTTCTGTAATATTTCAAGATGACTTCAGGAGATATCAGACATCGCTGATAAGTTTTATGGAAGAATCATATATTTTTCTAGTAGTAGTTTTTTTTTATTAAACCCGAATAGAATTTTGTATCTCTTTTTCTATCTCACTGGATAAAAATGGAAGTATTGAAGATTTTACTTCGATTTTTCTAGATAAAAATAAAGAGAAAGGCTACATCGACACTTGACCTCGAAGAAAGAAATGATAAAGAAGACAGTCCCGTAAATCGATTCTTGTCGACGATCCTTTGATCAAAGGAAAGCGAAAGTGGGGAAATATCATGAAAGTGGGGATTGACAGAGTATACCCAGTGGACGTCGGTCGTCACTGCAGTTTCTCGCGAAGAGACGCCATCCAAAAGAGCGTCGAGAAAGATTATTTCTCGTTTTAAGGAATCTTCGCTCATCACAAGAATTAGAATACTTTAGGACTTACTGAACCAAAAAAATCTACAAAAATGTTTAAAATGTTTCTTGTGACCTTGGTAGCGATCATTGCAGTTGCACGTAAGTATAATTCAAAAATGTTTCTTTGTAATTCAAAAGTATATTTTAGAAACATAAAAAAATATTCTGTAGATATAATGCCTTTATATACAATTCTAATTTTTATTTAGTGCATAAGAATATGAATAAATTGATGTTTTATATTTTGATACAGAAAATATTATTCTTATTTGTTCTTTAATTCAATTTTTTGTTTGTTTTAATTTTCATTCCTAAAATTAAATCCTCCTTTAGAACGTTGCATTATAAAGAAAGATAGTTTAAAGACAAATTATTATTGTGAAATAACTAAAAATAATCAATATCAACAAAAATTAAGTACAAATTAGTAGATTAATACGTTATGTTAAGACTCGCTTAACAACAGGGGAGGCATAGAACGTTGAATACTTGGAAATTATGTAGGCAGATAATGGGTTTAGAGAACAACTACGTGTTTTTCCCACTCGATTCTTTTTTTGGATAAGAAATGTTTAATGAAATAACCCGGATATTTCTAAAACTCGAAATGCAGGAAGTCTCAAGCTTGAAACGAGATAGGCGCTTGTCCTTTTTTTCGAGTATGTATATGAACTGCACGTATGTTGAGTCTCAGAGAAAGTGAATTTTACTAGCACCAAGCCTTGCCTGGAATTTCGGGTTCAACGACCTTTCATTTCTTTCTAGTGAATTTGGCCCCTCAAAAGTAATATTTCATGATTTTCTATGTCAGGTATTTTTTGATGAAAAAAAAGAAAAAGAAAAAAATAAGGAGTAGGTGACAATGAGCTTGGTGATTTCATGTGGGCTCTGGGGAAAGACTAGTTTGAACTTTCTAAATCGCTAATGTCAGAACTCTTTCTCTCGGCTACTTATATAAGAATGGTGTACCCTATAGCGTCCTTAAGAGTCAGACGACATTTGTAATTACGTAAATGTGGAAAATTGGATTTTTGAAAATTCTTGGACCGGAGGGGGGACTAATTTTGATTACATTTCTTATCGAAAAGTTATTTCCGATCAAAAATAAAAAATAAATAAATAACGAGTTATAAATAGTCCTTAGAACGAAAATATGTTGAAATAAAATGTAGTTTGCAACGTTTTAAGAAGTAACAAGTTTGATTGTCTTAATTTTTTTTACATTCTCTTCATTTATGATGGAAAGTAATAGATTCGTGTGAATTTATACCTATCTAGAAGTTGTCAATTTTCGACGTTTTGAGACCTCCGGAGACCGAAAAAAATGGTTTTTATTGACGTGTCTGTCTGTTTGAAGTTGAAAAATGAAGAAATGAAATTAGGTGGAATTTTCATAAAAAATCAAGTTTCCTATGTTATATTCTTTTAGTTTTGAAAAAGCAGTGCCTATGTGTATGTGCACTATGGTACACGTAGCCACTGCCTTGTGAGAAATGTAGTTGAAATATAAGAAAAGCAGAGTTTTCTCGCAGTCTACGAAACCCTTCCCAAAGGGCGGATGCCGCCTTCTTCTCGGACTGATTTTTTGGTTTATAACTTTTAGTTATATGAAAAAACAATTGAATAAGCTATGATTTTCAATAAATTACTTCAGGGGATTTACAATTTTTTTATATGAAAAAAATATGTTTGTCTCAAAAACGATGTGACTGTTATTTGCGTCAAGATATTAGTTGTGGAGAAATTATTTAACAACACTTTTTATAATCACAATGTTTCAAATGACTGTATTGCTTAATAATAAAATTGATAATTAATCATGAAAAAATTTAAGACATACGAAAATATTTTATTTGATCAGTTTTATGTATTTTAGCAGAACTTTTTTATATCGATTATTATCCATCTCGTTTAAGTCATGTGATTTTGTTTTATTTAAGTATGTTTTCGATGTACAGTTGTCACAAAATTACTTAATCTTCAAGCTGTCATATGAAATCAAAAAAGGGACATTGTTAATTGAAACCTCGGCAGAGATAACGTTGGATCAACAAAATTATGTTTATTTAAGATTATATTTAAAGTAAAAAAGAGATTTTTGCCCGAAGATTTTCTAGTCTAGATCGAAGTATATATTTCACTAAATAAACTATGAAATTGAACAAAGTACTTATATAAACAAATGCTGCCACAGTTTGAACAATGAATCCAGCAAAACCGTTTTTTGTTGACCCAACATTATCTCTGCCGAAGCTTGAATTGTGATGAATTTTATGAAGAAAAAAAAAAGAATCGTATGATATTTGTGTTATAATTGATTATTAAAATAGTCATTTTTATATGTGTTTATGTATCATTTTAGAGAAGATTCTAATTTTGATTCAGTTTTTATCAACAATAGCTCATTTCATTCCTTAAAAGATTATTTAAAATTGTATTTGTTACTATTTCCATTTGTAAATGACTAACTGTACGTGTACTAGGGCGGAGTGAAAATGATCAAATTAGTCGAATCGTTTCACCTGAGCGAAAAAAATGTGTGGGTTGACATCCGCAAAGAGTAAAAAAAAAAAAGGATTGAAATCGGTTAATATCCTCTGTTCTCTTTTTTGATTTGAAAATTCAAATTTTTGAAAAATCTACAAAATTTCCCTATTGCTTCGAAAAGTATGACGAATTTTTTCTATGTACAGTTTTTGCTAGTAAATAATAATAAAAATTGTAAATTTGATGAGAAAAAATGTTGTTCAATTTAGAATTTTATGAAAATGGCCAAAAGACATGTTTTCTTGGACTGAGTCCAATGTATACATTTTGAGAAAAGTTGAATATGTCAAACCTGAAATTTCTTCAGCTTGAATCAAAGAAACATGCCATCATTTTGTTTTTTCTAACAAAAATTTTTTTAGTAATGTTTCAGTCGTTCAAAAATGATCAATTTTACGATTTTGACGAATTTTAAGACTACAAAAATTTTTGTTGAAAAAACAAAATAATGTCATGTATCTTCGATTCAAGCTGAAGAAATTTCAGGTTCGGGATATTCAACTTTTTTTTTAATGTGTGCATGACTCAATAAAAAAAAAACATCTTTTTGGCCATTTGCAAAAAATTCTAAGTATAACAAAACATTTTTTTTTCATATATAATTTTTTATTATTATTCACCAGCAAAAACTGTATATAGAAAAAATTCGCCAAAATTTTAGAAGCAATAGGGAAATTTTTTGGAATTTTAAAATCAAAAAAGAGAACAGTAGATATTAACCGATTTCAAAAAATTTTTCTATACTTTTTTCGGATGTCAACCCACAATTTCTTTTCGCTCAGATCAGTCGATTCGACTAATTTGATCATTTTCACTTCGCCCTAATGTGTACGTATACTTAACCAATAGTATTGCACAGAATCTTTCAAATAATAAAAAAAGCTATTAAAAATTAGCATTGAATGAATATGATGTTTTTCTTTTGAAGCGGAAGAACAAATACAAACATCTGAATAACTGTTTAGTAATAAATTTACACCCAAAATATTTTTGTTGGTAATTTAATTCAGAATTACACTTTCAGAATTACCTAAAGGTGCCTGTGGGTCTGTTTTTCTTGACTTTAGAATTTCATGTGAAAGCTTGATTAATGTTCTTTTTTGGGGGCTGTGAAATTTTCGAAAAAAGTATTTTCTTGAGGTTAGGAAGAAAACAAAAGCCAATTTCGGCATTTCGACTTCGGCTTGTATTCAGTGACCCAGAGGACATAAGAATTGACTAGTCTGGTCCGTTTTATTTGTATGTGCTGTGTTTTTATTGACTGTATGTCGAGAACATTCTTAAGATTCACTTTGCCATTAAAAAGATTCCCTACCATTTCGTAATTGGCTTACTTTAAAAAAATGAGATATTGTTTAGTCGCAAAGAACATTTTCATTGATAAAATTAGTCATCACTCACTAAAATTTCTTAAGTTTTAAGTGCAAAATTTTTATTTTTGTATATTTTTGGGGTTGTGAATTGAAATATAACCTGAAAATTGAAAAAATTAAATAGCGGACTCAATATGGCAGACGAAATTACTAACAAAAACAAAATCTTTTACTTTTGCAATAGTAATCTTGTTCATGTAGTACATAATCAAAAATTTAGAATAAAATCGTGATATTTTAATTTCAGATGGAGCTTACAATTGCCCGAAGGATGATGGACAATTTGAGGATTCAAGGCAATGCGATAAATTTTACGAATGTGTAGATGGAGTTGCCAAGGAGAAATATTGTCCTGATGGTCTTGTCTTCGATCCGTTGAATCGAAAAATCAACAAGTGTGATCACGTTTTTAACGTCGATTGTGGCGACAGACTCGAGCTACGTAAGACTCTTTTTTATCGTAAAAAGTACTTTCTTTTGCTTTAAAGGAAAAAGTAACATAAATTACACCATTTCGAATATGTTTGCTTCAATGAAATTCAAAATGATATATACGTTCTAATTGAAATTTTTTTTTTCATTTCACAATTAATATTATTTTTCAGAACCACCTCAGCCCTCGAAAAATTGTCCCCGACGCAATGGCTTTTTCGCTCATCCAGACCCAGCTGTTTGTAATGTATTTTTCAATTGTATTGATGGAGAATCAATTTCTATAACTTGCACAACTGGTCTTCATTTTGACGAGTACAGTGGAACTTGTGTCTGGCCCGACAGTGCGGGACGTCAGGTATATTCTGTGACAATCACTTTTTTATAATGAATTAAAACTTAAAATGCTTTTTGCAAAAATATTCTTTTATAAATCTAAAAATTTGATTTTGTTTTTAATGATGATACATGATTAATAAAACAACCAGCATCATTAATGAATAAAAACTGCAATAATTCGAAAATCCTTTTTTAGGGCTGCGGAGCTGTAGACAAAAAACTTAAAGACGGTTTCGAGTGTCCGAAAGACAACCCACTCGATACAAGAGGTATGACTGTAGATCATCCTAAATTTGCTCATCCAGAAGACTGTCAAAAATTCTACGTTTGCTTAAATGGAGTAACACCACGTGAACAAGGTTGCAGTGAAGGAACCGTGTACAATGAGGATATCCAGAGGTGTGATGCACCTGAAAATGTTCGTGGCTGGTAAGTCAAAGTTTATTTCAGTTCTTCAAACAACTTTACGTTGTTGTAAGGATATCATTGTTTCAAAATATGAATTCAAAGATTGGGTAGAAATAATAAGAATAGCATAAAAATTTCGAATTGTATCTTGAATTTGAGACATCTGAAAACTGGTTTTCTAAATTGAAAATCTTCATTTGAATTCGAAAGAATTTCATCCATTTTTCATGAGTATTAAACTAACACTTCCGATTGCATGTAGAACCTGTTTTTGATTATTCTGCAATAAAAAATTTTGTTACTATTTTTTTACCACTAAATATTGTTTTTTTTTTCAGTGAGGACTGGTATAAAGATGATGGAAAAAAACCTTGAAGACATTGTCAAGACTCAAATGTCCCGCATCGGGATTCCAATACCACCTCCCTCGTACCTTAAATACCGTTTAGCTTAAATGTAAAAACGAATTTAGTCTTGTAAATTTTTCTAATAAATTACTTTTACAGAAAATGGTCTATCAATGATAAGAGAATATCTCAGCGCAACTGAGATATTAGAATATAATATTAGATATAAGAACTAATAACAATATTTTCTTTTAAACATATTGAAATATTTATAATCTAGAAAACTTAATCTTCTAACAAAGTGATCAAAGAAAATAATTTATGATTTGGTAGAATTAATTTTATTATTGAGAAGGCAAGTTTAAAAACATGTTGATCAATATTGAACAAAAGAGAAAACTCTTTTCTTTTTTCAATTAATTGTTACAGTTCTGGTAGGTTTGCGGTTCGATTATTTGAGTCAATGAACTTTTGATTTGCTTCTATAGAAGTTTTTTTTTCAAGATCAGAGAATCGAAGCAAGGATCAATTTCTTCAGAGAGACCTTGGCTTTTGCCATGAGCAGCCATGCAAATCGCTAATAGCTTTCTCTTCAGACTTTGTATAATGCCTACAAATGATTTTCTTACTTCTTTTTGGTTTGGCTCACTTTCTTGCGTTGATTGATCTTGAGAAAATAAATAATACTAAATCAGTTCTGCTTTCTTCATTTCGAAAACCTGCATAAATTGTAGCAATTTAATGGTACTTAATGATTTTATGATTTCATACTCAATAAAGTTACTCTTGAAAGGGTAGAATGACATTTTTATATGAAATAAACTTTTCAAAATTTATGTTAAGTATGAGCAAATTCCTCGTTGGCTTATAAAAATTATTCTTTATGTAATTCATAAATATTATGGCCCAGCAGAGCGGGATTGTGAATAAAGAGCTTTTCAAGTACTTGATATTATCTTTATGCATATAATTCTTATGTCCGTGTGTATGTGATTGAACTCCTCCTAAACGGCTGGACCGATTTTGATGAAATTTTGTGTGCGTGTTCCAGTGGATTCGAGAATGGTTTAGATTCACAATTCAGTTCACAGCAAAATGTAAAAAGTTTGAAATTTTCAAATTTAAGACGTGTGTACAGGACAATGTCTGTCGGCTCCGCTAGTATTTCGTATAAAAAATTATGGTTATCAGTTTGAAGTAGCGAAGGCGTGAATTTGCTTATAAAATTGTTTCCAAACTTGTATCATGAAAATACGTAACGTTTGGTCCATTTCATGGTAAAAGTAAATTCTGTATGTTCAGCAATTACGTCTGTAACCTGCGTTTTTATTGGAATATTTTTATAAAAATAACAACTGCCATTATTTTTTAACAATTTTACAATAAAACATTATTTTAACATATATTGCGCTCTACACAAAAAGTTTCAGAAATAGGTTACTCAAAATACTATACAGTATATTATAATACATTTTTTATATTTTCCGATCATAAATATATAGTGTTGATCGAATCTTTTTCTGTGTCTGCGAAATATATTCTTTTTCAGAGGAAAAAAAAGAGAATTTTATTTTGATTGGAGAAAAATAAACTTTTACGATGACACAATAAAATTCTGACTAGGTTTATAATTATTTTCGGAAATCCTTGAGAAAATAGGTGAAAACATGAAAGTTAACAAAATGGCAGCGATTCTGTTTAAATTATGGAGTCAACTTTCTGGATCAAAATACAACTTTAATTTTTTCCAATTTTCATATGCATCTAAATTTGTTCTCATCTAAATGAGATTTTCTGCAAGATTGACGCTGGCTATACGACTTTTGTGGTCAGGCGAATTTTAAAAAACAGCTTTGTTCCTTTAAAAATGTTCGAATATTATGGTGTTTGACGAAACAAACTTTCTTTTGTCCACAAGAATGACTTAGCATAGAATGTACAGGCCGTGTCTAGGTTCACCGAAATTCGGTAAATGTAAAGCGAATATTTTTGGTGAGCTCAGGAAATGTTGGAAAAAGGTACGCAGTTGTAAAAAAAGTCGACTTCTTATAATGGCTAAAAATCGGTGACAATTTGCCAGAAAGAAAGGTAAGCTTTGATAGAATTGAGTACAAATTGCAATATTTGAATCACCATAGAAATTTGTTTTCCACAAATGAAAAATGTTGGTGTTCTCTTTTTTTCCTCCATAAATCAAAATATTTTGCAAAAAATTCCAATACTATTCAGAATAGTAATAACAGATAAAGAATAAATGGGTTTTTATGGAAAAAAATTTAATACATCCAGATTTTTTATTCAACCCATTTTATTTTTTTCCCCGAACTTTTGTTCCTACTGCTTGTTGAATTATTTTGAGAAATTATATTATTTTATTCAACGATGGCTCGTTTTTTGGAAGAAAATATTCTTCACGACATGGTAAACATGCCTAATTAAAAAAAGGTTTAGTGGCTACTATAATTCAAAAAATATTTATCATCAAACAAGCTTCATGAAGAAATATTTTTATTTGTCAACTAATTTACTTCCTTTTAAATTGCTTATATGGATGGGTAGATATATAGATAGATATTTTTAAATTAAAGAAAAAGTATAGTCCGACGAGGCAACGGCCTCGTTTTTAAGAGACCAACATCACAAAATTGGAATTTTTACCTGACCACTACCTTCACCATTAAATCTTATAAAATATTCTTTGTTGCTCTACGGACGTTTAGGACTTGATTTGAAATTAAAAAAATAAAGGCTGACTAAGCAGTTGTCTTTTATGGGTCTGTCCGTTGGAAAATTGAAATTCTCATCTGATGTTGGCCTTCAACATATTCTACAAAATTTCTGGAAATTCGATCGCTTCTATCAAGAAGCAAGAGAAACCAAATTGAGAAAAATAAATTCAATATTTTCCAATTCCAGCCCTGAAAATTAAACGATTTTAATATTAGTCTTGAAAATTCAACAACTTAAAAGTAGAACTCTTTCAGACTCTAATATTTCCCATTGGACTCGAACAGCCAAAACAAAAAAACTCTCGAACAGAAACAAATTTTAAAGAATTTAAAATCGAACTCATTGAATCTAAAGTGATTAGATATGATTGTCTACTAAAACTAATAGTTAATAAATCCACTGACAGAAAACAAATTCACTGTCTGTTCATCTTCAAGAACGAGGAGTATATTCGTGATTCGTTACTTCGTTTACTTTCGTCTATTGACTGTGCCTACTTACCATTAGTCAACTGTAAGAATAACGAGAGTAGTCTCGCTTTCATAGTTGAAAAAGAAGAGAGTAATAAAAGGTTTAGGTGTAGCAGGAGGAGTTTGGGGGTGGGTGGGAGGGAGGGTGACAGCGTGATGAAGAGGTGGAATGGTGGAAAGGCTAGATGAGTTTCGCAGAAAGGGGTGGGGTTGTGAAATGCACCATGGTGTAACCGTGGTGGAAACGCAGTCGAGCGAATCGTGACCAGTGGAAGTCCAGTCACGACCCATAGCTTCACGCAGGCCAGAAGAAGCAAATCTGAAGGAGTCGAGTGGAGTCAGGATGATGAGGACGATGTCGCAGACCGTGACGCTCACTCACTATCACCATTTAGTCAATTTCGTGTTTCTTGCCCTTTGCGCGACCCTGACCAACGCCCAATTCCGATGTCCAGATGAAAAGGGTTTCTTCGCTGATCCCCAGCAGTGCGATCTGTATTACTTCTGTAATGAAGAAGGACACGCAGAGGAAAGACTCTGCAAGGATGGACTCGTTTTCAGGGACGACAACCCCAAGAAAGACTTCTGCGATCTTCCAGCCAACGTACCCTGTGGCGATCGCACCCTTCTTCGTAAGTTGTATTTTTTGATTTTGTTTTACTCAGGTTCATCAATTCTTCTTCTATAAAGATCTGATACATAAATCGCGGTGCTAGTTACACTTGCAACAAGGTGCACATCTTGATGACAATGGAAATAACGTTTGATCAGTACAACCGAACGATTTGGTGGTTATAGAAGAAACAAAATATTTTCCATGTCCAAATAAAATTTTAGTTATTTAAGCAAAACAATTGTTGATTCAATTTTTTGATTCAATAAAAGTCGAGTTCTGTTACTTTAAATAAATTTGGGCTGATTCAACAAAAGTTTTATTTGAAAATCCAAATTGGTTAAAATGAAACAAAAATATATTGTTGCTTTTATATAGCAACGAAATGATCTTATTGTTTCAACAAATAAATATTGTTCGTAGTGACTGGTTAAACGTTAGCCATTAGTTGCAATCTGCGATAATTGCTTATGATGAATTCTTTTCATCACTTTGCAATGTATGACGTATAGGATGTATTCCCTGGAATCTGGTAAAATATTTTGTTTTCTCTTATGACTACTAGTAACTTCATTTAATTTTAATCTTTTAAAATTTTATATGTAAAGATGCCAGAGAAAAAAAAGTGTAGTATTTACCCCGATTTCAGAATAATCTTCACCTTCGCGCCATCGGGTATGGTTACCATGTTAAATTTATATCTTCTTTTGTTTGGATGCAAAATCATTTGATCTCACCTTCTTGAAAATTACCCGGAAGAAAAATTCACTTCTGTTTTCTCTATGCGGTAATCTCCTGTAATTCATTAAAATAACATACAAACTCTTTTATGTTTTCTTATAAGATGACTATATAGCTGACTTTATTAGCAATCTGTAAAATCACTTGTGATCTATGCAATGCATTGTAAATTCTTATTGTAATATTACGTATAATATTTTGAATTCTTTGGCCAAATTATGAAATTTGTCTAAATTTGTTTTCTGAAATGAAAGAAATCGTTCTTGAATGAACAAATAATATGTGCGATTGTTTTCCCATTATTTACATAATTTTTATTTAGATACACAGAAAATACTGGTGTTTCTATTCAGACCGATTTCTGGTTTCAAGAAAGGAACTAGAAAGGAACCCTTATACATGCCGCTATGTTCTATGAAAATTCACTATATGTATGTATAATATTCGAACTGCAAAAAAGAGGAACCTCCTTTTTTCACGGCGCTTTTTTAAATAATTCACTGAGTTGTAGTGTTTTTTTTTTAATTCAATTGTTTTAAATATTTGTACAATTTCTAAACTTGAGTAATAATCTTTAATTACTTTTAAAGAAAATATAAAAGCTTCCAGACTGGCCAAAGTACATGTATTAACAGAAAACGCCGATAAAGATATAATTCATTTATAAAACTTATCTCTTTGAAAAAAAAATATATATTTTTCATTCAAAAATGAGCATTTGTGTTCTATTCCGGATTATAATCAATGAAAAAATTAGTTTGGCTCTTTTTGATCTGTTTTTAGTTTTAAAGTCATATACCAAAGTTTTTAACTTTTTCGCAACGGCCCTTAAAATAGAAAATTAGACTCCTTATCGAGTTACATGTGGTAAGTCTTCTTTCATCAGCGAATTGACATTTTTGCGGCATTTTTGCTTAACGGTAGGGTGACATGACCAGTGAATGAACACCCCCCAGTGAATGAACATTGCTATGAAAAGTCCAAATATTAAGACTAGGCGCGCTCTGTCGATAATTTTGAGGTATGCAACAGTTAGAATAGGATCTCTTCGAGGGCAGTGCAAACTTTGTTTGGAATTCTTTAACCTGCTTCATTGAAAACTTCTTCATCTTCAGTCAGTACATAAGTGGGAGCCTTCAAACTCAAGGTGTGTTAGACCTTGGTGTAGTTATGTGAGTTTTGTAAGATCACCTGATGTTTATTTCACTTGTTCTTTATGTAATTTCGTTAATTAGATGTTCCTTTACCTAAAAATGCAGTTACAATGCCAAAAATTTGCTGAATTTCTAGGAACACAGGTGTTCATTTACTGGGTCGCAGGAAGCCGCGTATTCCAGTGAATGAACTGGATAACTGGATAAATATCTTTTGATAACTTATAGTAAAATACCTAGTAGGTATAGGTACTTAGATTCGACTTAAATTATATCAACGAAGATGGAACTTGGAGTTTATGAGTAGAGAATCTAAGAGACACTAATAATAGGTTGTGTTCATTCACTGGAAAACAACCTCGTTCATTCACTGGGCGTTTCCTCAATTTTTAATTCAACGTATTTCTACGATTCGCTACCATATTTTTCGCTCAAGTAGAAGTTGAAATGTGTTCTAGAACAGATGAGCTTTGTAATGGAGTAACCAAACTTGAGTTTCAGGCCATAGGAGACCAGGAATCGGTTTGTATAAGTCAGATGTTGGTTCCCCAGCTACTAAGTGTTCATTCACTGGTCATGTCACCCTATGGCTCTCGAGCATCTTTCACCCAAGAAATATTTTAAGTCTTTATTGAAGTATGAACATTGCGGCAAGTCTATGATACGTAATTTCCACATCTATGGCATGTCTTACTAGCCCCAAGTTTCTCTGCGGTATGTCTGATCCAAGCAAAAATTCTTAAGTCTTCATCAAAGGGGCAGTAGTGCTGTAAATCTCCCCAATTCAATGACCACACCTGCGGCTTGTCTCACCAGCAGCAAGATTCCCTGGGGCATCTCTTATCGCAGAAAAGTTTCAAATCTTTATCAAAGTGACAAAAGTGCGACAAGTCCCCCGAACCAAATTTCCACATCTGCGCTTGTCCCACGAGCGACCTGTCTCTCCAGATGCTTCTTTCATGCAAGAAAAATTTTTAGTCATCAGCGAAGATGACGAGGCATGTCACAGCGTGTAGTTTGGAGGGAAAGAGGGGTGAATTGAAGTTGGATGAGATGAATTCACCCCTTCCTTCTTTTGTAGTTCACGCTGTGATGGGGCACTTTACAGAGTGGACTTTGGGAATAGCGGAGTGGTGATTTGAAGTTGGGTAAGACCAACTCCCGCCCCCTTTGTCGAGGTCGCCCCTTTAAAATACACCATTATTCTGAGATGAGCCTTCAGATGCTAGTGAGGCAAGCCCCGGATGTGGTAATTGGGGTCGGGAACATTTCCGCAATTTTACCAGTTCGGTAAAGAACTAAAAATTTTATTGTGTGAGAGTGAGATTTGCTGCTCGAGACAGGGCTCCAATGGAGAGAGATGGCACCGATGTGACAAACTACAGATGCCATTTGTCGCAGACGTGACTATCATCATAATAGGAAGTAGAATAATTAAAAATCGTATTCTCCCTGAATTAATAAAAAATGTGTGGAAAAATTTCATTTTTACTCATTAATTATTCTAAGTACTGTTAGAAATAAAATTAAACATATATTTATTACTTTTACAATACTTTAATTAGTTACTTTTAGGTCTGTTTTGATAATTAATCAATTGCAATTTTATCTATTTCTTAACTTACTTCTTTTGATTGTCACTTGTTAATTAATATGTGTTTTAGGTCATAACTGTATGAAGATTAAATAGAAATTTCAAAATCAGCTTCAATTTCTTAATATACATACTGCTTTCTTCTCAAAAATCTGTTTACAAAAAATTAACAATCGTTTAAATTATACTTGTCTTGGATATTCTAAACCAAACAAAAATATCTACGGGTACAAAGAATGAATTAGTTTTGATTCCTAACAATTATTAACATTTCAACTTTGTATGGAGAATATTTTGCTCCTGGAAAGAAGCCTTTTTTAATCAACTTAATGAACTGAAGGGCAGCACCGCAGAAGGGCGTAAGTGCTAAATTTCGGGAATGCGTTAATGGCCTAAAATAATGTTTTTCACCTATCTGATATTTCTGTAAAAGATTATGGTTTGGTTCGATTTAGGAGTGGGTCAAAATCCATGTTTGGTATTTTTGTTTATAAAGTAAGTCAATATTTTTGCCTGTTCTTTCCACAATTCAATAGAGATAAGTGATAGCTCGAAAACACTTTTTTGTTTTTTAATTTCTTCAAAAAATAAAAAAGTTATGCAACTCTTTGTGCGTCCACATTTTTGTTTTTGGGGACGCCGCGCACAATTGATAAGGGATTTTAAGTTAAGTAATAGCTCGGAAGTACTCTCTTGTTTTTTCTCTAAATGGAAAAATGAAACAGTTACGCAACTTTTTAGGTGTCAAAATTTGAATTTTTAGGATGCGATGCTATTTTACAAGTGTTTTCTCGCACATGGTTATTTTTTTTGGAGCCCTCTTTTCGCGATTCAATAGAGATAACCAATAGCTCGAAGGTACTTTCTTGTGTTGTTTTTTTATTTCAAAAATAAAATAGTTACGTTACTTTTTATGAGTGAACATTGAAGTTTTTTGGTTACACGTCGTCCCTTTGACAAAGGTTTTCTCGGAGCCCTGGCGGACCGAACGAACGGAGCGGATACGCTACAGCGTACCCTTATAGTATCCACATCGTATCCTCTCCGTATCATGCAAGAAAAACTCATTAAAAAAGAAAGATTAAAATTTCACTTGTTGAAATTCGGATTCTACGTGAAATTTTGAGTTAAAAGGTTACAGAGTAATCGCAATAGTTTTTCTTGCAACATTAAAAACTTTTAATAAATATAATACTTATCGATGACGTGCGCTGAAGGCGACTTCAAACGCATCGTCATTCAGTAGCAGTTCATAGGCTTTATCCATCGACGATGCGTTTGAAGTCGCCTTCAGCCCACGTTATCGATAAGTATTATATTTTTTGAAAGTTTTTAATGTTGCAAGAAAAACTATTGCGATTACTCCGTGACCTTTTAACGCAGAATTTCACGCAGATTCCGAATTTCAATAAGTGAAATGTTCATCTTTCTTTTTTAATGAGTTTTTCTTGCATGATACGGAGAGGATACGATGTGGATACTATAAGGATACGCTGTAGCGTATCCGCTCCGTTCGTTCGGTCCGCCAGGGAGATGATTGCTCCTTTCAAAATTTTCGTTACACGGTTCGATGAAGCCTAGCAGTACCTCGAACATTTTTCGCGTTTATTTGTTCAAAACTAATTCCGCGAAAGATAAACAGTTTTTTGCTTCTCCTGAAAAATTCAGGTTTTGGCACTTACGCCCTTCTGCGGTGTTGCCCTTCAACTATCTGCCGTTATGGAATTTTTTGTAATACTATCCCTAGTGCTATACTTCACCGGTTAGTTTTACAGGAAATTCCGTAATACTATTCTGTGACTAAAATTAAATATCGATTAAAAATGAGTGTTTTTAAAATACAATATTATAATAAAATCATATCAAATGTTACTATTTACTTAAAATTATACTGATACTGATTATAAAAACTCCTTTTTGTTGATTTTTAAATTAAGTAGAGTTCTGAAATAATTTGTTATAATTGATCAAAACCTGAATTAATGATTCGAGCGTTATAATTATTTGTTTTAGAAAAATTTGCTAAAAATATTGGAAATTTCTTTCATGAATTATATTAATGGATGTGATATGATGGTTAATCTGAAATCTACAATAATTCAAGTATGCAAAGTATAAACATTACTTCAAACTTCATTTTAAATAATTTACAACTTTCTAACGGCATCTTATATAAATGTTTATCTAACTAGTTTGCTCACCCCTCCCATAAGCTTGTATAATATTTTCAAAAAATGGCGTGCTCAAATCTGAAATGATAAATTTCTAGATAATGTCAAATAGACAAGTTTGTCTTCATAGTATAACCAGAATTTACTTATTTAAAAATATAAATACAATATTGAACATAAATAACTTTTTTTTAGATACAATTTTAAATATGTTTTGAAAGTTCGAAGATAAAGATTACATTTTAAATTAATATAGCCCAACAATATTTACAGGCAATTAGTGGTTTGATAAAAAGCTCAGATTGAAAAAAAGCCTTTCTTCTCAGAACATCTCTTGACTAAAAGAAAAAAATAGTCTATGATACATCACTTTAAAATACATTCATATTATCTACAAAAAGATTGATGTCTCCGGATAGTGCCGTGCTAACATATTTAAACTTCACTGCAAACTTTCCCTGATCACAGAAGGATATAAAAAACGTCACATTCGAACGACAACTGGGGATAATAAACCGGTCTCCAAGGTCTTTCTTATAAATTTGTGATCGCGACCCAAAACCACATTCTATGAGATTAAGAAAAAAATAACTATTCTGAAAAATCTCTCCAGAATGTGTCGTTCTGTAAAAAAGAACTATTTGCTTATACGTCAGGGGAGCTATAAATAGTTTGGTGGGATCAATGATATAAAAAATCGAAAATATCAATTTTTATCGCGCACAAATATATATATTTATATATTGTAAAGTTTTTTAAGGTAATTAATATTCAACACGTATGCAAGAGTTTTCAGAAGAAATCTTATTTATATCGTTACTTTCGTTAACGATGAACGATTTCTTTACTGACAATAAGGAAATTCCGGTCTTGTTATTGCATTACTGCCATTTCACGGAAACTGCCAATTAATTACTAGCATGATGATTTAATATTGTAAAAAATGAATAATCCTGGATGAAGTAAACAGACCATTCATGACTTATTTACTAAATTATAGGTATTCTTACATGTTAAAACCTGCTTAAGTTTTTTCTCTTACTACTTTGTTATAAAATGATTTATTAAAATTGATTTTTTTATTAGTTACAGGAAAATTTATTTCAGTTTTGAGATGTGGTCCAATAATTGTCAACAGACACAATAGAAAGCAAGTGACTTTTCGAAACCAAGTTCTACTTTCGACCATAAAGTTTTCAATCACATTTTATATTTTCGACATGGAGGTCATTAAACTTTGAATTATAAACACGGAAGTCATATAAGCAGCTCATGCTATCTCATATGTTTTACTCGAAATCCATTACTATTAGTCATAGGTAACGCAACAGGTCGCCTTTCTTACAACCACAGTGTCAATCTTGTATTGCCCTCCTTCGGTAAAATATGAGTAACCGCAAAAGAAATCGAAATTGAGATTTTGCAATGAACCCACATAATTACACACTCCTAAGAAACTTCAAATACAAACCTCAAGCATGTTGTATTTCCTTACACCTTCCTGAAATTTGATACATAGTTTAACTAAAATATTACGTAAGATATTTTCAATTAGAATGTTCTCGATTTTCATAAAATCTCATCCTCACGAAAAAAATGGAGATGAATTACTAGGAAGGATTGCTGAACTTTTTAATAAAAATAATGCAAGTTCGGCCTCCTTGGCACAGATTGTAATGCCATCTAGTAATCATTACCTTATAACAGAGAATACATATATAAGAACAACATAACCTGAAACTTCAGTTTCAGGTCAGCCCTGAAGAAGTGAATTGCAATGTTTACGAAACGTCGGCAACATTCGTAGTTTCGCACACGATTGAAACCCGAAAAATCTTTAAATTTTTAATTTCAAATTTTAAATTTAAATTCATTATATCTTATTACTGTTTTTTGATAAAAAACAAAATCTTCGCCGGAGATTTTATTGAAAGAGATTCATTTCTTATTAGAAGAATTGAAATACCTTGTTTTTCTCGAAAACAAAGCGAGATTATAAATTATTAATATCGAGGTGCCAGGCGCGGTGGATATTACAAATATCACCTGTGTTTGTTAATTTCTATATCAGTATTACGCAATAAATGGCTTTTTAATACGAAAAATAGTGCTGTAATGCACTTTCTGTTTTCAGATACGTATTAGAAGAATAATTATGAAAAAAAACAGTTTTGGCGGCAACAGATGGACAAGTCCTTGGCAGAATATTTTGAAAAACTTCAAACATGAAAATGTTATGTTTCAATAAGTGTAGTATTTTCTTAAAATTCCGATATTATTAAATGGTTCTGTAAACGTTCTCAATAAATTAAAGTTATTAAATTCTTGCAACATCACGTACGGGGTACGACGCGACGGCCGCGCTGCGTCGTTTGTATTTCGGTGAGCAAGAAGCTATCATTTGGTACATTATTATCCACTCTCTAGAATTATTATACTTTTGAAATGTAGCATCCATGAATAAACTATATGTCAAATTATTAGGTAGTTAAACATCGGTTTTGAGAAATAACTTACGTTCCCAGATAATGCGAGCCTCACCCATAAAAATCCACCTATCAAAATCACATTTCAATCATAATTTATGAGATATTTAATTCGAAGCCTGTCACCATACCCCGCTCCCATCTATTTTGCTTTGTTGATATTAAAAATGGATTTTTTTTTCAAAAACGACTCAGGCGTAGAGTTTGTTCTTAATCGAAAAATAGTTGTAAGATATCGCATATATTGGGATATGCAGTCCCAGGGACTGCAATTAAAGCATTTTAATTTTTGCCTTCTTTCTACATAGATTGAATAATTGAATTTCTTATTTTAATAATATTTTTTGAGATCAAAACAAAAATCATGCATCTTATCAGAAAATAGTCTTAACAAAATTTTAGAACTTTTCGGGATTATCGATTTTTTGTATCTTGCGTAGCTTGACTAAAAAATTGAATTAAAAATTTTTTAGAACATCTTTCACGATTGAAACTAAAAGCATATACATGTTATCAAAAAATTATCTAACTCAAATTTGTAGCTCTGTGAATTTTTTTTCTTAACACTTCTTTCATATCTTATATTGTTTAGACCTAACATTTTAATTTTCGATTTTTCATTAGAATTTTTTTCGGTAGAATTAAAAAAAATATTATTGTTATATATCATTAATAGTTATCAGTTCGATATGATAAAAAATTAGAATTATTGGCTGTTTCGTTGTTTAAATACAAACAATGAACGTATTGCATTTAATTAAAATTCATCGCGTGCATGAGCCAGTATACCAAAAAAAGTATACCAAAGGACAATCAAGTCCCATAATTCTTTTAAAAGTTATGGTTTCTACAGACTACTACTGACAGACAGAAACCATAGTAAAAACTTTTTTTCGCATTCAGAGGGTCTCCAAACGTGGAGATTTATGACCCTGAAGTTACTTATATCACCTTTGGATTCACCTCCGAAATATCTAAATGCGCTTTTTTTGCTTAAACCATTTTTAAACTATGAACATTATTTTGTACCTTTCTAAAACTATCATGAACAAACGAAGGATCCGTTCGAAAAACTTTAGGGTTGTCGAGATTTGATGAAAACCGATGTTTAAAGTAGTTAGACTGTGAGGAAGTTGTGAATAATCCTTTTAAACATTAACGAATAACAATATGAAGGGGAATATCTTTTGATGAAGCTGCCACTAATAGAACTTGTATACACACACTCATTGAAAAATATATTTCAATTCTTTGAATGTATATATCATTGCATTATAAAGTCGAATGGTTTTCCCAAGATTTTGAAGTCTGAGGTAAAAGTTACTTATTTGAAAAAAATGGTTGATGTATGGTTCTGTCTTATCAATATTCTTATGTAAATATGAAAATGTGATCTCTAATATGAGAAGGTACCTTTAAAAAATGAATAACCTAATATCCCTTCTTTTCAATTTTGTGTGGTCAAAATTAAGGTTAAACTCATGAAAAATTCTGAAAAATTGACTTTTTTCAAGTATCCAGTCTCTTTTCTAGTTCATAGATTTTTTATAATGAAACGAAATTAGAAGACAACATATTAAAGTATTTTAAAAAAGTTACCAGTTATATTTTGGTAAAGAATTACATTTTGACTACGCTGAAACACCATGGCCCCTTCAGGCCGTTTCATGGTAGCTGATCACTATCATTAATGCTTATTTTTCGAAGTGCCTTCATAATCATAGATAAGTTTTCAAACATAATTTCAAAGGATTGCGTCGGTGCATTTAAAAAAATATATTTTGTGATATTTGAATATTCTAAAATGCAACTGTTCTTTAAAAAATCTGCTCATTTTTGAATTGAAAATAAATTTTGTATTTAAAAATTAATTATACCTAATTTGGGGTTGCAAAAACTTAATAGACGTCTTTGGATGCACTGGGTGTACTAATCTGACTGAAGTGTGTACATAATATTTTCATTTTGTAACCAGCGTACATTTTTTTAGATCTATATAGAAATTGTACAATTTCTACATCAACGCAACTGATTCATTTTTTTCAGAGGAACCCCAAAGTTCGAAGCTATGTCCGAGAGCAAACGGATATTTCAAACATGAGGACCCTGATTCTTGTGATAAATTTGTTAACTGCATTGATGGTGTTGGCTCTGTGATGTCATGTCCGCCTGGCCTCATATACGAGGACAAAATGTCCAGTTGTGTCTGGGCTCAAGATTCGACGAGATTGTGCGATGCCAATAAACGTGAAATTCTCGATGATGGTTTCAGTTGTCCTGAGGGAGACGTAGCAGGACCTCAAGGAAGAATTCTTCCCCATCCCACTTATCCCCATCCAGAAGACTGTGCCAAATTTTATATTTGCAGAAATGGCGTTGTTCCGCAAAAGGGGCAGTGCGAAAATCAAACTGTTTATAATGAAGAAAGCTTCAGGTGTACCGACCCTGAATTAGTCCAAGGATGGTAAGTTTTCGTTTTACTGAATCACAATTCAAAGTTTTCGGTATTCAAAAACCCAATCTCAATGCTGCAATTTATTTTAAGTGATAAAGAGAAAGAATTAAGTGTAATTATCGGTAAAAGTTTTATATTTTCCAAATTTGGTTCTAAATAGCCTTTCTGATTACTTTCACGTACTGAAAAGACAATTTAATTTATTTGATGTAATTAAATATTAAAATTATTAAAAGTAATTGTTATTATATATTTTAAAGTAAAATGAGTATAGAATATAAAATTGATGGTAGCAATTACTGAAGAAATATCCCGTGATTTTTCTTGTAGCGAGGATTACTACAAGCAGAGGAACTGAGTCAGTCAATCGCAACAGGTGCCAGCTTTAGCAATACATAATGTTTAACTTTTGCTCATAATAATAATAAATGTAGTTTTTACCTTACGTAAGATACATTACCGCTTTATTGTGAGCTTGTCGTAAGTGATAAAATCCTTTTCCTTTACGGACGTAAATTATTATCCTCGTCGAAATTTTCGATGGGAACACACACAAACATCTAATCTTCCTAATAAAAATCACAAAAGCCAGAACATTTTTTTAAAACTAAAAAGTAGATAACATAACGACGAATGAAAATGTGAAACAACGACAGCGAAAAAAATTCGAAGTATTTGATATATTCCTTCAACATTTATAATGAGTTAAAAAGATATAAATACCTCTGGAAAAACCAATCAGTTATAAGACACTTTGCATATCCAGTTTGTGATTCAGATATATTATATTTGTTATTAAATTATTTTTGATCGGGAAACGTGATTTTGATTATCCAGATTAATGTTTAGTCGTTCAGTTCTTACATAATTGAGTTTATAATGTACTAAATAATTGAATTTTGTCATTTCCTTTTCCCATTTTCATATTCATTTTTGTTACTTATAATTAGTAAAATAGGTTACCTATGTATTTATTTCAATAAAACATAAGGATTTTGTACAGAAGAAGAAATCTCTGTTGCACATGAGTTTATTTTCCTTTTCTTCCAGCGTAATTAACCTTATAGTGTATCGAAGATTTCTAAAAAGATAGTGGCTTTCCATTACTGGCAAAGTTACCTGCTGTGTAATTACAAAAAATTTGGTTCTGCATGCTGCCTCCAAATAATTTGCCCGCGAAAAATTGTTTAAGTAGTGTTCTTAAATTATGACAGTGCTAAACTACCTAAATCGGAAAGTAAAGCTTTGAAATTTTAGATATTCTAAAATTGTATTTTGAAACGACAGAAAAAAAATCCTGGTAAATTTAGTGTCAACCACGCTTTTAAGAGCATATCATACTTACCCGATTCCTACCACAACCACCTTTTTTCTTAGATGAAAGATAGCGTAAATAATAAATATGTATGTGAAATGATGTTCAAAGGATAAAATGAGCTTTGATATGAGCCCTCATTAAACTTTCTACGACCAATATTTTATGAAATATAATTCTGTTAATTAAGGGTGCGCATCTTCTGAGTAAGTGACATATGCAAGTAATTTTAATTATTGTAAAAAATATATTCTTCATAGATCCATAAAGTCCAATTTATGCTGAGTATGAAAGGATTTTTTAGTATTGAAAATCCCAAATTGGCAGGGTGTGGGATAATTGGATTTTTTTAACAATAATATTTTAAAAAGTCCAGAAATTTCTACGGATTTGAATGGATTTTGACGATAACAGATAACAAAAATAATCAACCTCTTGATGTAATTCTTAAAAAATTGCATAAATTACATTGCATACATTAGAATGAAGGGTCCCGGCTAGATTTCCTTATTTCTGATCGGCTGCTGCTCGGGAAAAAGGGAGAGAGCCAGACTAGTTCTGTAACTCTATTTTAGTCAGGTTCTATGTAAAACATATAATCAGATCCTAACGGGAATACCCTTTAATTTTAATAGAAATTACGGTTGCGATTCAGTCACCAAAAACACGTGTTTAAAAGCCTTAAACACTAAGATGTTTCGGATGAAAATAAATTTTAGTTTGCTGTCATACAGTTCGGGCAGTCAATCGCGTGTTTACTAGAGTATAATTTTCATTGAAACCTATAATTTTTCAATTCAATTATTTTAATTTTTTTAATTCTGATATTTCAAACAGCAAAAAGCTTGATATATACATACATACATATACATATATATATAATTAAAAAAAAGTTAAACAACCACCGCAGGGTACCACTAAGAGCAACTGCCATCTTGAAAAAATGTCAATGGCCCCCAGTAGAACCGCGGTAAAATACACCTATGGCCACGTCTCACATCCGTGAGATGGGTGGTCACAGGGCACGACGAAATCACAACGACAGGCCGGCGAAACCCTCGTGTGTCTTGAGGACACGAAGCGACCCAAGGATGACAGCTTTCTGCATCCATCTCGCAAGAGCCTTGGCATATTTTTGGCACGCGGGTATGGCTTTAAGGTTACGAACCAGCGATAATTTCACACCTCCGAGAGCACCTATCACAAGAACAATCACTCGTACCGAATATTTTGGGTACAGTCGAAGCAGCTCTCTTTTAAGGTCTTGATATCTCTCCTCTTTTTCTTTCTCCTTTGCAGTGATGTTGTATTCGGATGGAGCCGAGAATTCGATCACGAATATAGTTCGTTTCTCGAAGTCTTGGAGAACAATGTCAGGCCTCGAGTGCGCAACGGAGACTGCTGCCCGAAAATCGTAGTTCCAGAAAATCTGGCACTTCTCGTTTCGGACAATTGACTCTATATCCCTTGGAGCGTTCGGCAGGGCAGGGTCGCGACCAACACCGTAAGAGCGACAAAGGTGGTAATAAAGTACTCTTAGGGCCGCATTATGTCTATAGATATACGTTGTTCCTGCGTGGGTCGGACACCCCGATAGTATATGTTCTAGGTACTCAGCGTGTGCATGACACGCTCTGCACCTATCACTGGGAACTTCTTGACATAAAATGCGGGCGCGGTATGCTAAGGTGGAGATTACACCGTCCTGGCATGCGAAAATAAAGCCCTCTGTACCTGAATTGAGCCCTGATGATTTGAGGAAAGCAAAAGTTTGCTCCTTCGACAAGGACTGTTTTTCTACATTTCTGTGAAAGTTTCCGTGCATTTGCTTGTCGAGTAGCTCTTGGTGAAATTTTCCAACCTCTGCTTTCTTTACTTCGGCTTTTAGACGTGAAGCATCTAGATGGAGTAATGCACTTTCCTCACTTCTGATGTTAAAATTCAGGCCAAGGGTCTCGGCAGCTTGCTCCGCGGCTTTGTAAAGGAACGCCCCTTCGCCAATCATCTCGTGGTTTCTGACCATCTTTAGGAGAGGATCTCTGCCATTCGCAACGATGTAAGCTGTACTCAAAACAATTCGGTTATGAAGACACTGGAGATTCAGAAGTCCGCGTCCGCCTTGCTGGCGTGAAATGTATAATCGCGGATCTGACGAATTGATATGCAAGCTTTTATGCATATGCATGATCTTACGCGTGGTGACATCAAGGGCCTTAAGCTCGTTCTTCGTCCATTGAACCACCCCAAACGAGTAGAGTAGAACCGGGACGGCAAGCATGTTAGTCGCAGATACCTTGTTCAACGCCGACAGATTGGAAGACCAAATCTGTCGAAGAAGATGCTTGTATCTGCTTCGGAGAGACTCCTTCACTGATGTTACGTCCTGAATGCGGCTTTGAGGCACGCCCAGGTATGTATAGGTTTCTCCAGTGTTAAGATGTCTAATAACACTTATATCCACAAGCTCAGGGTCCTTGGGAACGCCAGTAATCTTTCCTTTCTTCAAATGAATTTTGGCACACTTGTCCAAACCAAAGTCCATCCCAATCTCTCCTGTGTAGTTCTTGACGATATTTAAAGCAGTTTGAAGTCTGCTTTTACCAGCGGCATAGATCTTCAGGTCATCCATATAGAATACATGAGTGACCTTATGCTCACGCTGATTAGTGTCGCCACAGAGGTATCCAGGAGAATTTCGTAGTGCAAGAGATAGAGGCAAAAGTGTGATGCAAAAAAACAAAGGGCTCATACTATCCCCTTGAAAGACGCCCCTCTGGAAGGTGACGTTGTTCGTCGTCAGACGATAATTCCTAGATGAGATGGTAAATCTAGTTTTCCAAAGAGGCATCAATCTCTCTATGCATCTCACTATGTGTGGATGTACCTTCAAGCTTTCCAACAGACAGATGATAAGTCTATGAGAGGTTGAATCAAAAGCTTTCCGGTAGTCAATCCAGGCCATTGACAGGACGCGCTGATGGACTGTAGCGTCTTTACAGACACACCTGTCAATCAGCAGGTTCTCTCGACAGCCTGCTACACCTTTTTTCGAGCCACGTTGTTCGTACATCTCTCGCCATACAGGCTCAATTCGTCGAACAATCCTGTTGTTTATGATAGCTGTAAAAATCTTATACAGTGTGTTCAAACAAGTTATTGGCCTGTAATTCTCTGGTTTGGACAAGTCGCCTTTTTTCGGTAGGAGTATAGTGCGTCCTAACACTAGCCACTGCGGAATGGGCATCTCCGACTTTAAATATGAGGTGAATATGCGGGCCAAATGTTGGTGTGTAGAAGTAAACTTCTTCCACCAAAAGTTCTTGATACAATCTGGTCCAGCACCGGAAAAGTTCTTCGTGCCTCTAAGTGCTTTTTTCACCTCTTCGGCAGTGACTGATGGGCACTCCTCCTCAGATTTTATGAGGCTGTCGCAAAACTCCTTGAAGCGGATGATATTGTCAGTATCTTCCTTCAACTCTAGTGTTTTCGGGATCTTGTACACCTCTCTCCAAAAAGTCTCTACCTCCTTGGGCTTGGGAGGATTTTTTACAAAAACAGGGGGATCACTGAAGAGGCGCGATGGGTCAGCGAGAAACTGTTGATTCTCTCTGATCCATCTCTCCCTCTTCTGTATCCTCCTCCTTGCGTCAGATAACAGCCTTATTTTGTCAACAATATGTTGCTTGATTGTCAGCAGCTTTGACTTGTTTAGTGTGTGATTCAAGGTCCTTAGTTCTTGGGCGAACTTTCGAACCCTTTCCGTGAACGGTCTACCAGATGTTATGTAGTCAATCACACATTGAACACGGGACGCATTCTGTCTTGCCCATCCAATTTTCTTGTTCAGTTGATGCAAGCGTCTTCTTGTCTTTTGATCCATCGTCGGTTTGAGCCTTCGATTTGAATCAGCCAAAGCTCTCGCAGCACCATAAACTGAGCCATTGATGGTCCAGAGGTCGGACTCTTGCGAGATATCTCCACAAAGGGAGGCATCCATTTCAGCCAGATCTTGGGGCTTAAGAGGAACTTGCATGTTGATGTTCCTCCTTGTACTGAAATTGCCATCATCTTCAAGAAGGTGCCTACTTTCTGTGGTTGGTCTTAATGTCGTTTCATCTTCGTCTGCAGCTTGTTCAAGCAGCGGTTGAGGAAGCGCTCCGCGTACATATCCATTTTTGCGGAGGTAGTCGGCTTGATTTCGCAAAGACTGATGCGAAACGTGTTGAAGCTCTGGGTGTTTCTGGCACCACAGAGTATGCATACGCGCCATAAAGCCTCCACGAACAGGGATAATACTGGCATCGTAGCAGTCTAACACATCATTCTTAAGTTGATCCGTCCACTCAATGTGGGCGCTTCGCCGGTTCGTCGTTGTGTTTCCATCTAAATTATTTTCAGCACCCCGAACTCTAGGATGATCGGCATTGTTTGCCGATCCATTGTCGGGTGCTCTGCGCGTTCGATCGTTTTGAACCGCATCTACAACATTTTGGTGGTTTTTTGGTTTCATTGTTGTTCCCACGAGCAGCTAGGGAAAGGGTTCGTCCATCCTTGTAGAGCCCCG
>CAKNXH010000216.1:58828-106146 GCA_932178445.1 Andricus quercusramuli | reverse complement strand
TCAGGGACCCTAAAGTGCTGTAAAACCCAGACTTCCCTGGAGAAGATATGTTTTTAACACCTGGGGTATTGGTTCAATCTCGTGTCCTTGAGGAGCCCTCTACAGGCACCCTAAAGTACTGTGAAACCCAGACTTCCCCGGAGAAGATGCGTTTTTTACACCTGGTGGAATGGTTCAATCTCGTGTCTTCGAGGAACTTTCTTCAGGGACCCTAAAGTACTGTAAAAACCAGACTTCCCTGGAGAAGATGTGTTTCTAACACCTCGGGTATTGGTTTAATCTCATGTCCTTGAGGAGCCCACTACAGGCACCCTGAAGTACTGTAAAATCCAGACTTCCCCGGAGACGATGCGTTTTTTACACCTGGTGCATTGGCTCAATCTCGTGTCTTCAAGGAAATTTCTCCAGGGACCCTAAAGTACTGTGAAACCCAGACTTCCCCGCAGAAGATGTGTTTTTAACACCTGGGGTATTGGTTCAATCTCGTGTCCTTGAGCACTTCACTACAGGGACTCTAAAGTACTGTAAAACCCAGACTTCCCCGGAGAAGATGTGTTTTTTATACCTGATGCATTGGTTCAATCTCGTGTCTTCGAGGAACTTACTCCATCGACCAGTTTACAAGGCCTCCGAGGTAAAAATTGAGAATTGCTCTCCAAACGTAGGTAAAAACAGAAGAATACCCGAGATGTGCGGGTAAAGTTTACCCACATGGGGTAATTTTTATTGCAGGTAATCTTTACCCTGAAATCCGTGTAAAGATTAAACTTAGTTTTTCCTGTGAGCCAAAATGGCAATACATAATTTTATATTTCTACCGAATGTGCTATACGGTAATGAGACATGGACCTGTCAAGAAAAGGACAAGAGTAAAATTAACGCGATTGTCATGAAACCTCTGCGCACAATTTGAGAGAAAAAACTGATGGACAAAGTGAGAAACGAAATAATTCTCAAAGAATGTGGTGCAAAAGAGACAATAGTTGACACATGGGAAATAAATCAGTTAAGATGGTTCGGACATGTTGAAAGAATGAAACATGAACGACTAACGAAACAAGTGTATGCATGTTAAGAAAATGGCATTATGTTCAGAGGCAGACCGCGGAAAGAATGGTTAGAATGCGTGAATGTGACCTTAATCAGAAAAGATATAAGAAGCCATACAAACAGGAGAGCTTGCATGACAAAATGCATGGACGTGAAGGAAGCTAGAGAAGTATGCCAGGACAAAAAAGTGTGGCGACAAATAGTTTATAAAAAGAATGTGAATAGAGTGAATGACGCCTGAAACAAAAGACTCCAGATACTAATAGGCCCGAGTGAGAAACCCATACTAGAGGTCGCAAGAGAGATTGATCAGCAACCTGGGTCTGAGCAGTGTTGCGGAATTAACGTGTTATTTAAGTAAATAACCCGAAAATTCTAGATCAATCTAAAAAATCTATACATACCTCCCTCCCCACATTACTATTTTCTAACCGAGCGAGTTAAGCCTACCCTGAAAGGGAAATGGCCTAATGGTATAATAATAATAATAATAATAAAGAAAGCATCCAGAGGCGACTGTTGTCACCTTCAACACTCATGGCCGCTGTGTGTAACAGCGGCAAAGAAAAACTCCAAACTACACCATGATCCTAATTTTGTACCTGCAACATCATCGTAAATGATTTCAAACATCGTATTAAAATAACTTATAACATCCTCATCTCATCAGTCACTTGACTTAGTCCGTGGCTATGACGCAAAACCAGGTTCACCCGAGAAAAAGTTTGGAAACAAAAAAAATAATAATTGATATTTTGATAATTGAATAATAATGCCAGAAGCAGAGGTTCAGCAACCAAGGAGGCGATTAAAATAGACATAACATATGAATAGAGATGTGATGCGCTCTCATTTTTTGGCAAAGAAAAGTGGGGAAAGTATAAGGAGAGAACATCATCGTCTCTTCTTACTGAAGTACTCAGAACTATCCACAAGAATAAATGAGCAGACTCTAGCAGATCAAAAACGCTCAATATCTGTAAACAAATTGCTTTCGGCTGTTGAAATAGCTGCCATCGAAATGGAAGTGGAACAGCAGCTTCCTATTGATGAACTTCCATTGGAAGATGTGGAAAACGAGAACTTGATTGCAGCTCAAGGCATAGGTGCTAGGGATAATGAACATCACGGACCGGATGGACTAGAACCACATCCGGATATTATAAACGATGATATAAACAGCGAAATCCCAGAAAAACTACAGTACCTTGAAAGGAATTTTGTTCATGCTTTACTAGAGTTCAGACATGTAGAACCAACACAAAGGCATTCACTGCCCAAGATGAACATCACAAATGATCTGCGTGCACCAATCGAACACCTGAACAGCAAGGTTTTACCTATGCATTTGAATACAACACAAAATGCGTTAGAGGTGCAAACTCTTGCATACTGTGCAGCTGTGGCAACCGTTAGAACGTTGGGCCGCAGAACTAGGCCTATAAATGTAGTCTTCGCCCCAAGACAGGAGCGAGATCCACCGTGGAAGATCAGGTTGGATATGGATGTCAGCAAAGTGAGGTACAAATTGTGTCGACTGACTCAATATAAGAAAGGAAATCGAACCAGAAAGCTGATACACGATGTTATTAAAATCATCCACCCGCGGTACATCGAGACATTGACACCAGCAATATTGCATGAGATTATAGACTCCCAGCGGCAGAGACTTGACGTTCTTAATGCTAGACTGCGTCGGTACAAGAAAAGTAGTGAAAAGAAGGCAACAAAATCGAACCTTTCAGGCAAATAAAAGGAGGTTCTATCGTGAACTGAGTGTAAATCAAAATAACCAACAAGACACCGAAGTCCCTCAATTGAAAGACATGACTAACTATTGGTCATATGTTTGGGGAAAAACTAACAGAGGCAATTTGGACACTGCGTGGTTCCAACTAGAGAAAGCAAGAGCAAGCAATAACCCTGAAATGTTGCTGACGAACATCACAGCTTTAGATCTTTCAGCGGTTTTGGAAAAAGCATGTAACTGGAAAGCTCCAGGTCTGGACATGGTGCACAATTTCTGGTACAAGTACCTGACTAGTGTGCATCCTGCGTTGGCACGGTGTTTTCAGAAGATCATCGAACATCCAGATCTGATGCCAGGCTTTATGCCGCAGGGTACTACGTATACGTTGCCTAAAAAACCAGACGCTCAAAATCCATCTGAATTTCGACTGCTAGTCTATCTTCCAACAATATATAAATGTCTTACAGCTATCATATCAGATAAGGTATATTGTCACTGCGACGAGAATGACATCCTTATAGAAGAACAAAAAGGATGTTGTAAAAACTCCCGAGGCAGTAAAGATCTAGTCACCATAGACGCTGCTACCATGACGCAAGCTCGTAAACTCCGAAGGAACTTGCACATGGCATACATTGACTACAAGCAAGCGTTTCTTTCTCTACCACATGACTATTTGCTTGAAGTCTTAAAAGTATACAAAATTTGTCCACGCATCATTGACTTCCTACGTCGTGCGATGATGCTTCGGGGTGAAAGAATCAAGTATTTTGATCATGGACAACCAAGGATAACTAGATCAATACGTATTAAGACGGGTATCTTCCAAGGAGACTCCTTCAGTGCATTATGGTTCTCTTTAGCGTTGAACCCACTGAGAAAAACTTTAAATAGCATGTCTCATGGGTTCCGAGTAAATGATGATGAGGATGGTCATCAAGTGACTCATCATCATAGCCATACATGGATGACCTGAAGCTATACGCTAGTTCGGACGAGAAACTGCAGCAAGTGATTTGATGTTACAAAGCTGTTTTCCAATGATATCAACATGGAGTTTGGACTAGATAAATGCCGAACAGTGCATTTAACCAGAGGAGAATTAGGGATCGCAGAGATAGAGAACGATTTCGGGAATGACATCGAGGCAATGGCTGAGGGCGAGTCATATAAATACCTGGATATTCTTGAATCTAAGCATACGATAGTTAAGAAAAGCCTGACGACTGTCTTCACTACAAGACTCAGATTGGTTCTGAAGAGTTCTCTTAACTCGGCAAACAAGATCAGGGCAATCAACACCTATGCCATCCCTGTTCTCACGTACTACTTTGGGCTCATCAAATGCTCGAACACTGACCTCGAACGATTAAACAGAATCATCCACGTAGAAATGACGAAACACCGAATGCACCACAGTAATTCGGCGATTGAAAGGGTAGTTCTACCACGACACAGAAGGGGCAGGGGCATTGTAGATGTCAGAAAACTGTGTGAGTCACAAGTTACACAGTTGCGAGACTATTTCAACAGCAAGCGAGATGTTACGCTTTACAACACCATCTTTGAAGCGGATCTTGACTACACGCCCTTGAATTTGTCCTCAGAGGAGGCCTTGAATATCAGGACAGAAACCATAGTAGAATTAGAAACGCAATGGAGACAAAAAGGCATCCACGGCGAACACCCCAAAACGTTAGATCAATATGAAGTGGATAGTGAGGCATCGAATATTTGGCTGAGAAAGGAAGTCGTGTATCCAGAAACGGAAGGATTCGTCATTGCGATTCAGGATAGGGTTGACAGCAGCAGGATTTATCGCAAACACGTGTTAAATCAATACGTGGTTGATCGCTGCCGATTATGTAGAGATACCAACGAATCCATCGAGCACATTATTGATCGTTGTCGCGTAATGGCTCAAAGAGAATATACGCACAGACATAATGATGTGGCGGGCATTGTGCATCAACAACTTGCCCTAAACCTAGGAATCTTAACATAATGGATGCCTTTTTATAGATACATTCCAATGTCCGTTTTAGAAACTAAAGATTACATCTTATATTAGTATGTGACTATCCAGACTGATCATTACATCCAAGCCAATCGACCTGACATCGTGATGCGAGAGAAAAAAGGTGGAAGAGTCTACATCATCGACATTGCTTGTCCGCTTAACCGAAATTTGCAGGCAACCTATACAACCAAGATTCATAAGTATAGCGAGCTAAGGCATGAAGTTAAGGCAATATGGAGGAATGCGAAACATGCATCTATTCATCCTATTGTGATTTCGGCTACAGGCAATGTGCACGCAAGATGCACTGAACATCTTAAACATTTAGGAGTCAGTAGGGTACTGGCGGCAGCTCAGAAGGCGGTTTTATTAAACACCTGTCGCATTGTAAGAAACTTCCTAGACCATCAGGAAGCAAGTGACTAGGAACCCATGGCGTGATATATATTGTACCTCTAAAAAAGCATCCAGAGGCGACTGTTGTCACCTTCAACACTCACGGCCGCTGTGTATAACAGCGGCAAAGAAAAACTGCAAACTACACCATGCTCCTAATTTTGCACCTACAACATCATCGGAAATGATTTCAAACATCGTATTGAAATAACTTATAACATCCTCATCTCATCAGTCACTTGACTAAGTCCGTGGCTATGACGAAAAACCGGGTTCACCCGAGAAAAAGTTTGAAAAAAAAATAATAATATGCTTTTAGTGGGTTCTCATTTCGTGAATCTGTCAATCTGAAAAAAGTGTTTTTCGAATATTAAACAATTTCTTCAAATTTTTAGCAAAAAATTGTCATACAGAATCATTTTTTACATCTGAGAAAAAAAAATAATAACTGAGGGCCAACAAAGATGTCGTTTGTTTTTTCATCAAGTTTCTCTCTGTAATAGTTTGGCTGTAAAAAAAATACTGCTTAAACAATTTTCACCAACATAATTTCATAATAGAGCAAAATATTAATATGACTTGTCAAAAAATAAGAACCATAATATTTATCTTAGGATTGATAAAAGGTTTATTCGCTTTTGAAGCTACTGATTGTTCAAAAATTAATTTAAATGCTTATATTCTAACAAATTAACATTAGAGTATTTATTCTCATTTCTAAATTTCATTTCTTATTCTAAATTTGACAAAATTAAAGTTCAATGTATCAGTTGCATGATGCGACCAAGAACAATAAAATATTTACTCGCTTGAAAAATCTTTTGGTTAAACAAGTTAAGCTAGTTCGGAAACCAATGAAGATTTTTTACTGCATGTGTACTCATTTTGTAATTTATTTTTAGCATTCAATTTCCTTGATTTCAATATCCTTGATCCTGGCCACAAATATAGTTGAAAACGAACCAGTGATATTGGAAAACTCTTTAAAATAGGGATATGCAGGTAAATTTATTTTGACTATTATCAATATGAATTCCATTTTCAAATCGTCAAAACCATGATACTGTATAGCGAAAATCAAAAGGTTGGACGGCTGAATCTAGCGCTAAATAAAAGGGAGTAATTTTGACATGTGTTTGAAATTTATAATTGAATTCAGTTTGCGTCAAAATTATAATTTTTATACCTTTCTAGAGCTTGATGCTAACTTATATCATTTCTCCGAATTTCTTAATAACCAAAAAAAAAAAAAAAAAATGGGAAAAATAAATAACTTTTTGAAAATATATCTTAGTAATGTTACTGTGAGTTTTCAATATTTCAATATTTTCATCCTAAAAAGGATCTACAAATTTACCTCACAAAATTTTTTCATAAGACGTATAGTGTTTGTTTTAATCATGATAACGGTTTGAAATAAATGGAAAAGTAAATTTTCCGGCCAAACTAGGCGACACACGAAAAAAAGTACAAGAAACAAATTGTTGCTTTTAATACGATGTAAAAACTGTTTTCAATCGGATTTTTTAACAGAAAAGTGTTATGATAACAAGAATGCTAATCAGATATAGTACACTAATTGTTACATTTAACGTGAATTAAGGATGTTATTCTCGTAAGAGAGAAGTATATAAATACATCCAAGAAATCGAGCTCGAAGTGCGAGTATTGTAATGAGAATGTATTTCTTAAGGCCGATAATCTAAAATCGAAAAAAATTCAACAATCTTTTTGAAAGTAGAGATTTCGACAATTTTGTGCTATTCGCAAGTAAGCTTCTACATATGGATGCCTTCATGTTATATTGTTTATGAGAATTAATTGAACAATAGTTTTCACTACGAAAACTATGCATTATTAGATTCTCCGAATGAGAACTCACTAAGAGTGTAACTTTTAAAACTATCACTGTTTAGAAAATAATTCATTCCCCCCCCCCAGCAGATCTTCTACCTTTTAAATTCATATTTCGTGAACTATTGGTTGGATAGAAGGTTAGATGGAGGCTCATTTATAAGTTTGTATTATTTTATAAAAATCATCTCGTATACATATTTATACTACCTCTTATCAAAAACAAACGATCCCATAATTTTATAATTTTAACTCCAGTCTACATGGAAAGTTATAGAACGCACTCAGAAAAAAATTAATTTCAAATCAGAAAAGTAGCCTTTTCTTGATTGGAGTTTAAAAGTAGATATTTAATAAAATAAAAAGAACTTGTCTTGTTGTATTGAAAATATTTAATGGGCTCAGTCCATAATTTCGATTCCTTTTATGAACGTGATCGAGGTTTGAATGTTCCACGGTGTTTAATTAAAGTATATTTAAAAACCAGTTATCGATAAACACATTCCTGACACCAAAGGCTCTCAAAAATCTTTCTTATTTGAGTTGATGAAGGTAATATTATAGTGTGAAGTGCATTCGGGAAGGTTGTACGATACATATCTACTATCGGTGAGAAAATTATAGGCATCTTCCTTTTAAGCATAACAACTCAGCCAACAAAAATGCTAGAGTAATAAGTAAATAGTTATTTGAAATTTTTGCAGACTGAAAAATGTTTTAAAAAAGTAAGGAATTTCAGACACATCTAAAAATAGTCATGTTTAGAGCATTATTTCTTATACAAGAGGATATGTGAAAAATGTGAAAAAATTCATTAATATGAAGAAAACATTCATGAACAAAAAATAAAAATTCAAATAAATATTAATATAGTAATTTTTAATAATTAAATGAATAAATTTGACAGTATTTTTTATTAATTTACTTATTTATTTATATAATTACGATATTCTTAGACATTGTTTTTAGTTGGAAAGCAAGTGTAAGAAGGCAGCGAGGGTGACTTTTTTTGCTGCCGACCGCTGATGCCTTTCTTTGACCCGTGCTTCTGAACTCTTGCCCAGATATTGGTGCATCTTCTGACCGGCAGCAAAAAAATTGCATCCCCGCTGGTTTCGAACACTTACCAACAAAACAAAATCTCCAAGAATATCGCGATTTTCAGAAACAATAAAACAGGAGATTCTATGTAATTACAGAACCTATCCGGTACAGTTTAGGATTTTTTTATTTTTTTATACATTCTTTATTTATTTATTTATTTTTTATTCAAAATTTTTATTATTCCGCAAATTTGTCAGCTGTAATTTGTTCATAAATATTTTCCTCGTATTCATAAATTTTTCAAAATTGTTCCCATTGCTTCTTGTAGGCACAAGAAATAATGTTCGAAACTTGACTCTTTTTAAATGTGCCCGAAATTCCTTACTTTTTTTTTACATTCTTCAGTCTGTACAGCAACAAATCTTTTTCGCATTAACGTCTTTGAGTTCATTTACGTGGAACACTTTCAGCTTTCAAATTACTATTTACTTATTACTCTAGCATTTTGTTGGCTGAGTTGTTGAGCTTCAAAGGCAGATGCCTATAATTTTCCCGCTCTTAGTATTTGGAATTTTTGAAGAGAAAAAATGACTCAGTTATGAATTTTCACAAATACTATATATATATAAACTTGCAACTTGAAAAAATTGTGTACAAGATTACTGTTATCAATTAATCCTATATGCGCGTATGCCACATTGTACTTTTTGTACTATCTCCTATCAAAAACTGCATGATAGTCGAGCTTTTGGAGGCGGTCGTGCAGAAAGTTTTTTTTTGTGTGTGAATCCACAGTCCAGATTATAAATATCTTTTTGGCAACGATCCATGTAACAAAATTTATTTGTGATAGCAATTCACTGTCTAGGAAATGAAGCCAAATTCAGTAAGAGAGCCGATTTTCCAAAGCCAGTCAAGAAATTCCACCTTTCCAACTATTTGGCTAATTGCAGCCTTTCTCTTTATGTAATTCTCACGTTTCAGAGACAAGAGCACTCTCAC
Source organism: Andricus quercusramuli (assembly GCA_932178445.1). Classification (NCBI taxonomy): domain Eukaryota; kingdom Metazoa; phylum Arthropoda; class Insecta; order Hymenoptera; family Cynipidae; genus Andricus; species Andricus quercusramuli. The sequence goes on along the minus strand of CAKNXH010000216.1, from coordinate 97,030 downwards.
TTCGACCTCGGCATGCATCTCTTTGCATGGCTGAGACTTGGAGGAGAAAAAAGCAGTGACCTTCGGAAATAAATATGAGATCCTGTGACTGTAAGGTCGATTTATCGTGAGCACATTTATCTCCATTGAGGCATTGAGCGACAGAACCTGAGTCGAATTGAAGACTTTCACTGACGCTTTCGTGACCGGATCTGGTTTGCTCTTCTTGGCTACTGCTTCGAGCAAAAATAATTCTTGCGTAATATGAATTTTGACCCCGGAGGCACAGGCAAGTAACTTCACGAGTACGTGCATTTGTGCAATGTGATTTCCACAATTTTTCTGATTCAGACGGTCTATTTATCTTCTCATTCATAATTACATGTTTTGAGCACTGAATTTTGTTATACTTATGAGCCATTTATGTATGCCTACAATGAATGCTCGAGAAATGGAGGACTAAAGTATACATTTTGAAAGTTTTCACTTTGCACTGGGACAGTAATTTAAAGGAATTACATCATTAGATTCGTTTGAAATATATGGTAATATAAGTTTGAGAAGATGCTCAAAAAATGTTAATGTTTCAAAAAAGAAACTTTATTTAAAATGGAAAATCGTACTTTCTATCTCTCAGAATAGATTTCCTTTGGTTATAAAAGTTACGTACGAAATAAATCTTTTTTATGTTCTCTAATTAATTAATTCCTCAATTTCAAGATAAATGATTTGTTCTTACGTAAAAAATTTTCCTGTTCAATTTTTACTATTCCTTTTTGGAATCTCGTAGCCTCGGGCAGAAACCCTAATAGTTTTGTTCCAGTACCTGTATATCCGTACGTTTATTGTACTTTTTTACCGAGAGGGGGGAGAGGGGTTGAGGTGGCGAGACGAGAGGAGTGGAAACAGGGTGTGATGGGAAGGGGATTTTAATTAATGAATTAGCTACTCAATAATCTGCGAAACCCTATTTTGTATGCGCATGTTGCCTAAATTGACTAATTATTATGATTGACTGGTTTCCAGTTAAACGGCTTGAAAATATTTTTTATTTCACGTTTATTTGGATTTTATTTTATGTTTTTTTTCCCCAACATTTATTTTCTCATGCATCTTAAAAGTTCTTATGACAAACTTGTTTCCAATGTACATTGCGCGCTAAACATTTCCGTTCCTTTTTTTCTTTTTTTTTGTACTGCTTTCAGGTACATTCGCATACCTGCAAGCAGCTAATCTGTTCCCTTCAAAAGAGGCGCCTTGGGTCTTCTCATTCGATTTGATTCCCTTGGGAAACCATTTTTCCGTTAATTTACACTAAAAGTCTACTAATCAATTACAGAACTTTTCTTGTCGACTGTTTTCAATATTTAGGTCAAGGATGTGCTGTTTTGTTTGATCAAATTTGGTGGAGCTTTAGTAGGATTATTTTTAATGTGAACAAAGTAAGGTAAAATAAATTAAGTATATATAAACAGTTTTAGATTTTTAATTGTAATTAATGCCGTGTAAATATAATATGGTAACGCAACCTACTGACAAATTTCATAACATTGTCTTCTTATTCTTTGAATAAAATTGAAAACGATGTATTTGATTGAGGGGAGCCCTCCCTACAGTGGATAGCAAAAATTTGTAGATTTCAGTGAACACAAAATAGGATATATATTAAAGAGCTGTTCTGACACAAATGAAGCTGATATATTCACCCATGTGATGAGCTATCAGTAAAAATCAATTCGTTAGCGAATAAAAAGATATTGATATTATTTTGAGGTGGTAAAATTATGTCCAGTGTTGGCTGGTTCGCCCTACAGTGGACATTCGATTCTACACCGCGAATCAGAATAGAAAGATGTTTTTATGCGTACTCCTAAATTATATTTTATACCGACTCTACTATCAGAAGAAAGAAAAAAGTGATATAATTTCGATTTTGCATAAAATTAGCAAAAATATAATGTCAGTTATTTCGCTCATATTTCACAACACGCCTTTCAGTGGACAGGTCCGGTGGGGTTAGGACTGCCACCAATCTTGCCATGTCAAAAGTACCTAGAAAATACCTACACAGAAATTGTGCATGGTGAGGTTATTTCTACTTGCGGAAAATTTAAAATTACTCTCAATTACATTACGCTGCAGCTATGTTCAAAGTATCAGCTGATTCTGCCTTCTGCTATTTCAGTACCAACCTATGAGTGCAAATTATCTAAAACTTTCAACTGACAATCCACTGTAGGGATGACACTGGTATCCATAGTAGGAAAATGAGAGCCTCAAGGATTATATTTATAATAATTTTCTTACATAGAACGTAAGATTCTAGGGTGAAAAATATTATGGTTTAATGACCAAGGAACATATGTTAATAAACAATATCATTCTGAAAAAATTTTGATACTTGGAAAAAATTACGAAAGTGGAGGACAAAGTTTCTTGGTTATGTCAAAAATAGTTTTTTATACTTTTTTCTTTTATTATAATTAGGTATAACATGAAATTATGTCTTATGATGCATTTTTATCAACTTGAATCATACCAAATGCGCAAATTAGGTTTACTTTAGGCATTTCGCTTTTATTTACAAATGTCCACTGTGGGAAGCTATCCACTGTAGGGAGGTTTCCCCTACATGTTTCATAATATGGTTTTCTATTGAGTTTTCCTTCTTGGAATTACTAAATATTTTGTTTGATCAAATTAGTAAATCTCCAATTAAATCTACAGAATTTAACTAGTATTGAGAAAAATTTCACAAATTTAAATTCAGAGAACATACGTGAGACGCCTAAAAATACTCGAAACTAATTGCAAAAATTATTATTCGTGAAAACAATTATTATTGATAAAATACAAAAGATTTTGAGAACATAGCGTGAAGATTTAAAGGGTTTTGCCACTCCCCAGACTAAATGTTCTAATTCATAAAATCAAAATTGTTCACAGGAGAAAAAATATAATATAGTGTCAAAAATCATATTTTTAATATAAAAGTAAAATAAAAAATGACTCAAGAACTATAATTAGTTATTTTATTTCATCACCGACATTAGTTTCACCAATTCCGTTAATTAACGACCAACCCATTAGAAATAAAAATGTTATAAAATTATCATCTTGATCGTGTTGAAACTCAGGAAACGTTCCGAAAGACGAATGATTAATTAATTTGTTTATTTTATTCATAAGGTTTCCTTCATAACAACTCATTACAACATTACCACTTGTTAGTGGTAATCAGTATAAATTAGCGGAATTAGTGGAAATATCTCGTGGATGAGTAAAACGCAGCTATAGAAAAGTGCCTAAAAAAATTGGATATAATTTGACGTCTGTAAAAAGCAGTAATAGCACAATAGCAGTAAAAATTAGACAACGGTACTTGGGCCATAAGAAACAGGAGTAACAAAACTCGACAGTAAAAAGTGGACATGCGTGTGTATTATTATTATGTCCACTTTTTACTGCCGAGATTTTCTATTTCTGTTTCTTACGGCCAAAGTACCGTTGTCTGCTTTTTATTGCCAATTCTCTATTACTGCTTTTTACAGACATAGAATTATATCCAATTTTTTAGTTACTTTTCTATAGCTGTTTTTTACTCAGCTACGAGATATTTCCACTTTTTATTATCAGCGACTCATTTTAAGAAGTAACTTATTTTTCATTTGTTTTGTACATAACATCATAAGCAATATGAAAAAAATAATGCAAGTCATATAAGAGATCGAAACATTCTTTTTAAAACACAGACGTTGTTATACTTTTTGTACCCCAAAAACCAAGGATAGAAATGATTAAATATGACAAGTAATTGACGTCTGATTATTCAATTACACGATTATTGCATCCAACTCTTTCCTTTGCAAGTAAAATTTGGCTGTGGTTATTTGAACCCCAATACACTCCACTAGCAGTTGAGTGACTGATCAACGCTTAAACATTTTGGTGCCCTGGGTGAGAAGTAGAGTGCGTTGGGTTTTAGTGATTAACTGGCAATTTGCGGATATTGTAGCCAACAGTAGTCATGCACTGAAAGAAGGTGGTACTTAATTTAAGCATTCTCTGATGAAATTGTAAACAAATAACAGAGTTCTTTCACAAGAGGCCGGTTGGTTTATTGTCGTTTATTTTTGACATACAGTTTTGGTGTAAGCGATTTTTGGGTTTTCATTCAAGCCTTTGACAGAAATGAACTGAGGTAAAATGGATCAAGTGTGGAACACCCCCCTTTTTTAGCATATTGTACGCATTCTTGACACTTCTCCTAGAGAATAGTCTGGTCCCTCTATCCTTCTGTCACCTTCAGCTAGTTTTGTCGGTGAGGATAATAAAGGTGAAAAAACCTCTGAAAAAACTAACGGCCCTGAAGGGTTCGCGATCAGCGGATATCAATCGGATGCACACGCGATTTGGGGAAATTGCTCCGGAAACTCTCACGCGTAGTATTATTGAAAGGCGACTCAGTATGCTTGAAAAAATGTGGAAAGAGGCTCGTGCGACCCATGCTGAAATTGTTGTTCAGAAACAAGCAGCTGCAGATCCGTATGTGTCCGATGATATTTTCGGTCACATAGAAATGCGTTAGAAGAACACTCAGGGTGACCTGTTGCGGGTGTCAAGTCGTATCGACGTGTCCTCATCGCACTCTGGTAGTCGATTATTCAGACAAGCAGATGAGAACGTGTTAGATTCAGACCTCCGACCTGCCAAGCTTTCAAAATTGGACTTACCAACCTTTTCCGATCGATAAGAGGACTGGGAGGATTTCTGTGACCTGCTCACGTCCCTTGTCCATGATGCCCGGCGATTAGCTAACGTCACAAAACTACAATATTTAAAATCTTGTCTCACTGGTACCGCGGCTGATCTAGTGAAAGACGTGACAACAACAAACGCGAATCACTTCACCACAGTGGGAGTCTGTAACCCATACGTGGCGCGTCCCCGGGCGGCAGATAGGGGAATGCTCGCTGGAAACAGAGGGTAGGGCTCAAACAAAATAGGCCCCGCGGACTAAATAGACTGGGTGAAGAAAGGTTGCAGCCCTGTACCGAGCGTTTCTGCTGAATATGGTTACACTACTCAATAAGCAGTCGCAGGTAAGGGTCCAGGGATGGTCCTGAAGGAAAAACCTTCAAGTCAAGGCGTTAGTGCATCGTTCCGAAGGCTGCGTGGCACCAGGGGTGTGGTGTTCCAAACAGTGTCTCTGGGATACCAGGTCGCCTTCTACAGTATGCAGACCTTGTCCCCGCATGCGGGGCTCTGCGGGGGTGGCCTTTTACTTCCCTAGCAACTCGTGTCTGAGGAGATGAAAGGAGATTTAGATGTGGTAGAAGTGCTGGACGATAGTGAAAAGTCGTCCAGACAGGACTTCTGCTCCACAAAGAGAAACATGTTCATGCCTATCAGGGATGGACTGAAGGAGGCTCAGGTTTTAATGGAAAGGATGGCAATGAGCTTAGGGGCTGCCGAACTCTCCTACTAAGAAGCCATTATGCATGTCGAAGAATAGGTCGATAAAAAGCACCTGAATAAGGCGAAGGTGGATAAAGACACGAGCCACAGCGGGACCCAAACAGAAGAAGCCGTAGAGGCTCCCAACACCAAACATAGGAAGCAAGGTCGGGAGTCCACTTTGAGTCCCCTTGAGGCGAGCTCTTCAAAGCGGAGATAGAAGAAGCCTAGGACGCGTGAAGCTGCGGCAGTCGCGAGCTCGACTCCGAAGAGGATAGATGGAGAGAACAGGCCTGCCACGATTATCAGGAAGCAGGCGAAGAAGGCGCAGACGCGAGCTCGGCTCGAGGCGGTTGTTATCAAACAGGCAAAGGGTATGAGTTACGCTCGACTCCCTAGATACCTGAAAGAGAAGGTCAACCCTTATGCCCTTGGCGTTAAAATCAGGGGGGTCAGGGAGACTCGGAACGGGGAGGTCTTGGTGGAAGTTGGACCAGCAGCAGGCGGCAGAGACAAAATTGTTAGTTGCCATCAAGGAGGCTGTCGGCGAGGAGGGTAGGGTGCGAGAACTCGTCCCTCGTGTCGAAGTCGAGGTCTTGGACCTGCCGATGGATGCTGCCGGAGAGGTGGAGGTAAGCCTGACAAAGAAACCCTACAGAGGCAATCTGAGGGCCTTTGTGAACCTGAAAGAAGAGCTGGCGTCAAGACTCCTTCGAACAGGACACCTGAAGGTAGGATGGGTGTCCTGTAGGGTCAAGGAAAAGACGGAGGTTCTCCGGTGTTATTGCTGCCAGGGCTTTGGCCATATGGCTGTAAGGTGCGAGGGGTCCGATAAAACGAGGGCCTGCTGGAGGTGCGGCAAAGAGGGCCATAGAGCTGCGGAATGCGAAAGCAATCCGCAGTGCTACCTCTGCGCCGCAAAGAGAGAGAATTCCCGGACGGATCACCTGCCCGGGACAAGGAGGTTTTGGTCGTTCCGAGTGGCAGCCTCATCGAGGAAACCTCAAGGACGACTAAGGTGAAGAATTGCACCCAATCAAGATGCCAGAAGCCGACGAGCCCGGGTAGTGGTACCACCACACCACTGAGGACGATGCGTGCATCTTGGCTGGGTGTGGAGAGTTGAAATGCCAAGCTAGCTGTAAAAGATGGAAGTCGAAGCACGACTTAGTGGCCTCACCACCATGTCCTGGAAGTAATGCGAAAGAGGTTCCGAGGACGTGGGTTGGCGGGAAAAGGAGTTACATAAGGTTTAGTGGGTAGGTGCCATTTCGGTAAGTCCCACACTCACCTTCGTTCCTTGTGGACTGCGCGCCCATCTGTGCATCTCACGTGTATCTATTTTAAATATATATGCGTGAGATTTATATACTGGACTCGCGCTTCCCAAAGTTCGAATGTGGCTGTTGCACGAGCATTTTCCGTTTTTACTCCTTAGAGAAAAAAAAAACACTTGGCAGGCTTTCAAGACTCGATTCTCTAACCCCCGATTAATCGTTAGCACGCAACGTACTGTCTTGATGGATCTCTCACGCCGATGCAACATTGGGACGTTTGGCTTGCGCCAAATCATTGCAACGGGGGCCGGACCTAGAGCGATGCCTTCTCCGATGCAACTTTCCCCAAAATTCAGTGATCTCGTGGAGCTTCTTGAGCAGCGGTCTCACGCAATGGGTATGACTGCTGCCGAGACCAAAGTTAATAAAGGTACAGCATGCAATTCAGGATCTTCTGGTAAATCAAATAGATCTCCGAAACGAGCATTTCATGCTAGCACAGGTTCAGGTGTGGGAATTGCCCGCGCATTTGCTCAGAAGTGTTCAATCTGTTCCGAGGACCATTATATCGGAAATTGCTTAGCCTTCTTATCCAAATCCCCTATTTAACGTCGCAATGAGGCGCGCCGCCTGTGCATGTGTTTTAATTGCTTGGGGTCTCAGAAATTTTAAAGATGCAAATCGAAGTATAGGTCTAAAACATGCCGAGAAAAGCACCACTTGTCATTACACACCTCTCGTACTGGGCAGACAACGAACTATCCAATAAAAGAAAAGGTGTCTGGCCACGCAGGTGGACAAAAACAACCTACTCCCTCAACCAATGTATCCGCGTTCACTTCAAGTTCTTCTGACACATGACAGCCGGTATTTCTCGCGACAGCCCAGATTATGGTGATAGGTTCTACGGGTACCCAGATCCGTTCTCGCGCCCTGACCGATCAAGGCTTTGAAGCCTCCTTTGTTAAAGAATCCACCGTGAAGTTACTCCAGTTACGCAAACACCGCGTAAATATTCCACTAACGGGAATGGGTGCTTCACCCGCCGGTACAGCCCGTGCTATTGTAAATCTGTCACTGCGCTCAATTAGTAATCCCTCATTCGGGATCGACTCACTTCGTCCTGCCACTGCGGGCGGACCCCCTACTACGAGCCCCTCTCACGGCTTGGCAATAATGTCCATGATAATTATCTGCAGGAGGCTTTGCAGCGTTTTTGGACGCTGGAAGAATTTTATAATAATAGTCCCAAAATGAAAACTGAGGATGAGACCTGGGAGCGGCTGTTTCTTGATACTTATTGTGATGTTGCGGATTTCCCAAACATCACAAAACTTAACCTGACCATAAATTTATGAAAATACCCTTGGTTTGCACCAAGAGTAAATTCGGCACTCCTTATTGTTATTTTTTTTTTAAATATTTATTTAGCTATACTTCCTTTTTGCTTTCTTTTTCTGTTTTTCGTTTTTAATATCTCCATGAGAGCCTTCGAATTCTGCGGTCTCGAGTGGTGAATCTTCAAGCTCCCCAACACCTTACATTGCGTCATCGACTAGGATCTGTCGTTACCTCCATCCTGGCGAGGCTTCTTCTGTCTTGTGACAAATACTTTACATTATTATTTATTTACATTATGGCTTTCCCTCCTGGATTTTAGTATCTTCTCTCTTTTTGGCCGTTTGAGATCCACGAGATGTCTCTGGTGAAGATGAACCAAGGCGATTACCAGCTTGATTATGGACAAACTAGGTAATTTCGCCACTTTACGTATTTTATTGTTTATTCCTGGCTGTTGATGCCGTCTCTCTTATATCTTGTTTTGGGAGTCATGGAGTCCAAAATTACACCTGCCGTTCGAAGCAAGGATTTCCGTTCTCCAATTCTCGCAAAGGGGTGTATTTGGCCACCCTCGTTGGCTTCGACTTTCCAAGGATATTACTGCTTCTCGAGAACAAGGAAAGATTCTTGGTGGATGGCTCGGTTCAACGAGGTAAAGGAAGATGCAAAGAAGAGAAGGAAAAGCGACAGGGCAGACCTATGGAAAGCGAGCTTGCTTGATGATCTTTCTCTTAAGCGTAATAATTAAAATTAGTCCTCTGCGCAGGACACTTATTACCTCTTCCATCAATGACTGTTCATCGTGATAGCATAGCGTAGATTTGGATATATCATTCTAGTTTGTGAACTCGAGGTGTGAACCACGTGCTCGTCAACGACCCATTATTAGGCTGTTGTGATAAGGTAGGATCTTGATCCTTTTTTATGGTTTAGCCAAGGTATTAATTTCTATGGTTATCGATATCTTTATCCGTTTTTTTATCATTTAACTCCTTGGCAAAATCATACCATTTTATAACAATTGTGTTTTGTATTTTTTTATAATGTGCCTATAATCTATTTTTGACGGAGTGCCGATGTCTGAAATCATGTGCCACTATCTTCCATTTGAGCTATCCCAATCATGCGGTAGGAGGAAGTTTCCACTCAAAATGTATAGGTAGAGATCACTCCCCTTTCCTCTTCGATTTTTGAGACCCTAATTCATTTTTTACCGTAAAATGTTCTACACTCTTGTATGATGTTGCCAGTTCTTAGAATTTTCCACTCAAAATGTATAGGCAGAGATCACTCCCATTTCCCCTTTGACTATTGAAACCCCTATTCGGTTTCTACCTTGAAAAGTTTCATATTGTTACAAGTTCGTGGAAGTTTCCCCTCATAAATGTTTGAGTAGAGATTACTCCCCTTCCCCTCTGACTATTGAAACCATGATTTAGTATTACTCCGAAATGTTTTACATTGTTTTATATTTTTTACAAGTTATAAGTAGTTTCCCCTAATTCTTTGTAATAATCCTATAACTGAGTCCCTAGAATATAATAAATCAGCTTCAATTTATTTTGAAATTGAGTTTTGCCAATTCACTAAAACCCTACCCCTCTACCAGTATCTATCCTTATTTAGAGACTGAGCTAACCATTCCGTTTGCGTTCTAGTCACTGCCCTAGTCTTTTCTCTCGTTTTGCTTTACTTTACTTTATTTTTTTTGCGTCGCTCTTTTTTCTCCATATCGATTGTCGTTCATGTCGCTTATTTGGGAATTTTACAGATTAGCAATTGTGGGGTTTGAAAATGAGAGTTCCATATTCTTGACCTTTGAAAGATAATTTTTTAGTTATTTCGTTGCTAAGTACAAACTTTAAACTACATTGCTGTTTGAAGCGCATTTTCGAAATTCCGGGAATCGATTTTGTTTGACCTCTCCCAAGAAAGGATTGGCGCCCAACTTAAAGCTAATTTTCAAGTTTTCTATAACTAGGGCAGGTTGCGTGCAGCTAGTAAGGACCCTAAATTCCATCAAAAGGAAAAGCAGCGTCACATTATGTCCGCACTCCCGATGGTCGATATATCATTCGGCTCCCGTTGCAATCGAAGCCGCCGATGGCCTCTGCTGAGACCCGACGAATGGCCTCGAGTTCGCTTTCCACGACACACCGTCCAACTGCCCGGGACAGTCACCTGGCGGACTCGTATCGTGAATTTATGAAAGTTTACGAGGAGTAGGGGTATATGGAAAGCTTTCCTGTTTCTCAAATAAGCAATCCACGAGCGTGGTAAATACCGCATCATGCGGTAATCCAGTCCAGCCCGCATCAGCAAAAGCTTCGTGTTGTCTTGCACGCCCCATGACGCACCGCAGAACAGCAATGTTTAAATAAATTCTTAATGCCGGGGCCTGCTCTTCAGGGCGATATCTCCTTGATACTGTTGAATTGCTGCAGACATAGCTTTGTTTTCACATCAGCAATCAAAGATGTTTCGGCAAATCCGCGTTCGAACTGTGGGCTCCTGATCCTGCGGATCCACCCGTGGATTATCGTTTGACTACGGTCACTTATGGGACTGCGTGTGCCCCATACTTGGAAATTCGCACACTAGGCCAGCTGGCAGAAGATGTGCAGCAGCGTTTCCCCCTTGGGACTTAGTGCCTCCAGCGCAATACCTATGTCGATGATATTTTCGCGGGGGCTCACAAGTTGAGTATCGCGATTCAAAAGCGAGATGAATTGGTTTCGATTTTGCGCTTTGCTGTTTTAGAGTTGGATAAATGGGCAGCAAATCATTTTGATCTGCTTCCTGGATGCAGCAGGCATAGGGAGCCGGAAAGAACCTAGAAAATTGCTCCCAATGAATCCGTCAAGACGTTGGGCTTGCTTTGGAATCCAGCGATTGATGTATTTGGATTCAGTTATGCCGACCTGAACCCTGAAGCCTCCACGCAGACAAAGCGTACTGTTTTGTCAGACATCGTCCAAGTGTTTGATCCACTGGGCTGACTCGCTCCGGTTACTGTTACTGCAAAGATTTTGATGCAAGATCTCTGGATTCTCAAATGCGACTGGGACTCCCCTTTGCCGTTGGAGATTCTTGACCGATGGACTGATTATAGTAACTCAATGACCTTCAACCGTACACCCTCGATCGATCGCTGGTTGAGAACTTCTCCAGACAGCCAAGTAGTACTTGCGTGGTTACACAAACACCCATGCTATTGGAAAACCTTTGTTGCGAACCGCGTGTCCTTCATCTATTTCGAGCTGCCCTCGGCTGAGTGGAGGCATGTTTCTTCCAAGGAAAATCCAGCTGATCTCGCTACTCGTGGAGTGAGGCCTGATGAATTTAAAGGTATTGAGAAATGGTGGCATGGACCACAGTGACTCTCATTGCCCGCGACGGGTTGACCAGATCGGTTAGATGCCTTGCGAATAATGCACGTGCGAGAGCAGATACCTGAACCAGAATTACTGACACGGTTATCAACACTAACGCGGCTGATCCGCATAGTGGCATGGTGTCACCGCCCCCTGGTGAATCTTCGCAGATGAAGAGAGGGGGTGGGGACGCCTAATTTGTAATTTCTGATTTCTTGAGAGACCTTTGACGCTCGCGCAGCGATCATTCGAGTGTCTCAGGCGGTCGCTTTTCGCGCGGAACTTGCGCTTTTGACCACGAGTGGGTCCTAACCAAAACGAAATCCGCTCCGGAAATTGAATTCTTTCGTGGACTTGACGGATGGACTGTTGCGCGTTGGCGGTCGCCTGTCACACTCCGCCCCTTCTCGCAATTCCAAACACCCCCGATTCTACCTCATCGCTCAAATCTCAGTCGGCTCTTTGTACATCATGCGCATCTATCTTCTCTCCATGGCGGACCCACGTTAACACTAAGTGCTTCGCTTAAATCTGTATGGATCCTAGGTAGAACACGTTTAGTCAAAACTGAAATTCGAAACTGTATGATCTGTCAACGCGTAAGCCCCGCCTGGCATCACAATTATTAGGAGATCTCCCAGCTGATAGAGTTAATCCAGCACGGCCGTTCACTTCTTCGGGTCTGGACTATGCTGGGCCTATCCAGTCACGTACGACAAAAGGCCGCGGTCATCGCTCCTGCAATGGATATATTGCAATTTTCGTTTATTTCGCAACTCATGCAGTTCTTCTGGAAGTCGTAATTGACTTAACCACGGCTACATTCCTGCCCGCATATCGCCGGTTTGTTGGTCGTCGTGGTGACTGCCGCAAGTTGTACAGCGACAATGGCACAACCTTCCACGGAGCTGTCCGAGAACTCAAGAGGATGTTTAACGCTTCTTTTGAATGTTATAAGGAGGTTTCCACTATTTTTGCCAACAACGGTACTGATAGGATATTCATCTCTCGGAACTCACCTCATTGTGGCGGTCTATGGGAAGCTGGTGTTAAATCCACCAAACATCACCTGAAAAGAGTCATCGGAGATCATACACTCACTTTTGAAGAGCTATCAACTTTGCTGGTGAAAATATAAGCTTGCCTAAACTCATGGCCCCTGTGCTCTTTGGCAGCAATATGAGCCTTCTTCCTGACGCTGGAATCCCCGAAATACCTGAAAACCGCCTGAGTCGTTTCCAGCTTCTTCAACGTGTTCGCGAAGACTTTTGGAAACGCTGGTCACTGCAATACCTCCAACACCTTTAGGAGTGGAACAAATGGCGCAGTAAGGGAAGCTACCGTAAAAACGGCCGCTAATACACTACGTCGTCACATCGCCAATCTCTGTCCTCTCTCTCTACCATCACCAAGTGCTGCTACTTCACAGCAAGGCTGGGCAGATCGCTAGGTTGTATCCTTATGCACTACCCATTGTTATAGCGTACATCTAACATTCAATCTGTCGTTTATATTTTGGTCTTGCGGGCGAAGGTGGGCGGGATGTTTGGCTGCTTTTTATTGTCATCTGAAATTGTAGAGAGTTAGACTCAGTTTATTTTTCTTTTGTTAATTTATTCATTTTCGGAAAAGGGGCTGCACCTGAAAATAACACTGTAAGCTCTGCGTGTAGCTCGAATGTCAGCACCGAGCAGGTAGAATGGAACCTTTGGCGCACGACTTTATATGCAATTGATTCAAGAATTAGTTTTCACTTTATAATTATCATTTTCTTGAAGGTTCAGTTCAGTTCAAGGTAAGTCTTTGTAGTGAGAGGTTCCATTTTGCGTGTGTGAACGAGTCTGGTGTTGAATCATGTCTGTTTGCCATTGTGTGAATTGGATTCTATCTGTTTGCCGTTGTATGGATTAAAGTGTGGTGGACTGGTTGTCATTCCAATGTTTATACATTCAATCTTAAGTTCTGTAATTTCTGTCTTTTGCGATCGCTATTTGATTCTCGGCTTTTTCCTCCACTCTTCAAGTGGAGGTTTCTTATGCAATAGAATAAACTCTTTTGCAAGTAAAATTTGGCTGTGGTTATATGAACCACATGTTATCTTGGGCTTAGCGAAGTTTGACATCCAAGCGCTTCCTTATCAATTCACCTGCAATAGACCGTTTACGATCTCTCAGAACCTGTGCCCAAGAACTTTGTTGTTGTCGATCCGGTGCCCGAACTTTTTGTTCTGGATGAGTGCGTGCCTGAATTCTCAGTTCATGAAGATCTTGGCGAGCTAGCAGAACTGAGTGAAACGAGTGCTAAATCATGCACTATTGCTTGCTTTGCCGCGAACTTTAAAGAGCGGGCTTTCAAAGGGAAGCTCTATCCTCGCCCTTTTCCAGTGTCTACTCTCTTCACAGATCTTGTAATTGCAACATATAGAGAAGTCACGTTAGCCCTTAAACATGAAAAAGCTCAGAACCTTGTGGCTCTCCACCGATATCAATGAAATCTTTTGCAATGTATTGCTAAATATGTGTATTATAAAGTAAGACAAAGAACCTGTTCTGTTATTGTTATTTCATTATTTAAATCAATAATTATGAATTATTTCGTATATTTACATATATATATATATATCCGGCAGGGAAGGCGATGATTATACTTTTTCTGTGTAAAATGGATAAGGAAATAGATGAGGAAAACATTTTCAGCCAAAAAAATGTATATTCTTAGGACAATGTAAGTGTTAAGTAAATTGTTTCCGAAAGTTATGAAGGAAAGTCTCGCAAGCAGCGCTGCAAAGCCGACGAGTATGGAACCTGGTAATTTAAGTGCTTTATTTTTTTTATACAAGGGAGGTTTTCCTGGTTACTTGTATCGCTCTGTTCACTTTTTATATACTGCCGAATATATTTAAATCGCAGTGGTTCGTATATCGGGCAACGCAATGGAAAATGACTCATATGTTCATTTTCATTCGAATTACATAGAGAGCGCGTGTAATTCGAATTCCAAACATACATATTTTGTCTAGAAGTGAATTTTATCCTGAGTGCATTAGCAACTCGCGCTTGGCTTACTACTCTAATTTTTTGCAGTGGAACCTTAAACTTCAGATACTCTTCCGTATATTTAAGCTGACTTAAAAGTCTATAGTGTGGATTGTGTTCAGAATTCAAAATTTTATCTGCATCCTTACTAAATGTATTACTAGACAACTTCTCTAACAAACATTTACATTCATTTTCAACAAGTTTAGGTTCTAAGAGTTGTTTTTCCCATACTTGGTTAGCTCCTAAATTTTCTGTTATCACTCTGAGTTGCGTGGCCCAGTTATACTGAATCGAAGATTTAAAGGAACAATCTAGTTCATACGGTCTTATAAAACATTTTTTCACGAGCCTGTCATCTGTCATGTTGAGTAACCTAGTCCACCAGTTTAACACACATTTAAAAATGTCTTCGCTTGGAGGAGCGATACCAGTTTCTAATCGGACGAAATAGTCCGGGGTGTCTTTCGGCCAGCACATCAAAGTCTTGAAAAGCGCACTTGAATACAATTCAAATTTTCTAGATAACGCAGAGACCACAATTCTGAACCGTAAAATTCTGTTGCGTTCATTATGCTTCGAAGAAGAGTATCAACAGCTGACCAGGAGTCATTCTCACTTTTATATATAATATTGCACACTATGCCGGTAGCCATAAGACCCTTTGAGATGAAAAAATCCACTGCTATTTTGAATTTTCCTGATAAGGAGAGCGGAACACCCAGGTACATGTAACAGTTAATATATTGAAGATTTTGATTATCCCGGTAAAGCGATTTAAAATTTTTAAATTTTCCTGACTTTCTAAATGGAACTACTTTAGTTTTTTTGTGTTTAATTTAAGTCCATTGAGATCTCAATACTCTTTAAAAACTTTAGTTTCAATTGAGTATCGTGCCGTGAACGACCCAATAAGACGACATCATCGGCAAAGAGCAACAGTAATATTTCAGTTTGTAAGTCCAAACATAAGCCCTGCATTCCTCTCTCCTCGAAGAAACTAATAATATCCGCCAGAAATACAATAAGGAGCAGTGGGCTGAGGCTATCTCCTTGAAGAACCCATTCAGTAATGTCTATATGATTTGATCTTTGTTGTCCAATTTTAACTCTAAATTTTGCATTATCATAATTTTGTATTATTCTTAAAATCTTTCCACTGACTTCAAACTTAAATAGTTTGTGCCATAAATTTCCATGTTGTACAGAACCAAATGCTATTTTGAAATCAACAAAGACACAAAAAATATTATCTTTTTTTGTTTGCAAATTTACATTAATTGCAGTGGATAGAATAAATAATAGATCAATGCAATCTCGCGTAGACCGAAAACCTGCTTGTTCCTATGGAATAATATGACATGTCTCAGCCCACTTTCTAGTCTCTTTGCAAGTAGCGTAATAAATATATTGGTTATTGTATTTAACAATGCAATACTTTTATCTTTAAATGGATCAGTGCTATCTTCTTTTTTGTATATCATGTGCATGTCGACCAAGGAAAAGGTCTCTACTACTTTTTCTTTTTCAAGAATTTTATTAAACATATTGAGCACGTAATGGATCCACTCTGGTGGCATATTCTTTAAGAATTCGTTAGATATTTTATCCGGGCTAGTTGCCTTATTGTTTTCACTATCAGACAATATTTGATTCAGTTCAGAAAGCGTTGAATCACAATCTGAAAACGGATGTTCGACAGAAGTAAAAGTGGGCCCTTCGAGAATTTTCTTCGAGTACACCCCCTTATAAAAATCCAACCACGAATCCAAGCCAATTTTCTTAATGGTAAGCTTCTTTAAAATCAAATAACTTAACTGTGTTCCAAAATTCTTTGCTATTTTTAACATTGTCTAACCTATTCCGAATTGCGACACCGAAAGATAATTTAGCTTGTGCCTTAACTTTATTGCATTCATCTCTCGATTGAATATCATCTGACAGTAAATTTAAATTTGATTCATCACGCTTAAATCTTTTATAATTTCTATTAGCTTTTTGCTTGGATGCCTCACATGCGGTATTGAAATGCGCAATTTATGCCGTTTGTCCATAAATTTAATTTGTTTGTTTTTAGTGTTATTTTTTACGATTTTAACCAAAAATATGCATTCAAGCTTAGAATGGTTCAAAGAAAATTTCTAGATATAATTTGGGCGAAAATTTTTGTCAAATAAAATGTTATTGTGGCTTGTGTCTTTTTAAAAAAGTTGGTTTTCTCATTTTAAATGTATTTTCATAACAAAAATTTGTAAAAAATTTGTAGATCTTTTTTGGTTGAACAATAGTTTGTCTCTTCATTTTTTTCGTTTCTTGTGTGGTTTTTCCAAAATTTCAATTTTTCAATGCTATTGGTTACGATTAAAACAAAAACTACGTGTCCCATCAAAAAATTAATTGGGTGAAATTTGCAGCTCTTTTTTTTGAGAGCAACTTTTGTGTATACATTTTTTCATAGGTTGTGCCGTTTACATTCTCTGATGTGAATGTAAAAATATGTATTGTTATCAACTTCTGAAATAGGTGAAATGTTAATTTTAACCTCAGTTATTTAAATTCATATTTTGAACAATTCAAGATGAAATATTTTGCCTAAATAATAATTTGATTAAAACTTCTTACGTTTATATGATAATAATACTACATGGTTAGATTTCAATGATTCTGGCTCTCTTACCAAACAATTTTCCTTTATAGATCCTCATGTTTTGTGATGATTTCCTATAAAGCTGAGAACAGAGATGGTTATTTTCAATTCCAAAGTGTATTTAACGAGGAAAAATTGAACGAATTTTTGTGGAACTTCCGAATTTTATTAATGCTCTTTTGCATCACACTCGCGAACAATTTACAGTGCGTATTTTTCTCCTGAAATCAATACAATCGCGAATTTTGTATATCATCGGACGAACTGACATTCATAATAATCCATCATTTTCATTTCATTCTTAGGATATCTTGAAAAACAAATGAGTCACATTCTATGCCCGATAATTCAATTATAGGAGAGAGCGGGACTGAACCGACAGTGGGGCTAAGTCGACGCTTGCATGTTTAAAGAAAAATATAAACCGTGAACTTGGTTTTTTGAATAAATGTGGGCCCTAATGCCCTATTTTTGTCGACAGAGTATCGTGGCATTCTGCATGACAGGACATATTTTATGACATGAAAAGTGTTTTTGTCCGACTCCCCTTGAAAATGTGCCATTACATGCACGTAAAGCAGGCGTGAAGTGGCTGCTACCAGCCCAGTGACGTTTGCGCATTCTCACTCCGTCGCCGGGCCAACCAAAACTTTACGCCCGCTACACATACGCTGCACTAAGCGGAAATGAGGGTGGCATCCCATGATTGCAGAATTGCGTCGTGTTTTGCATCAAATAACTAGACATTTCAACCACTGATATTCTCCTAGTTAGTGAGTTGTGTGAAATTTACCATGATAAAATATGTAATCTTCCGAAACTGTGTGTCTTTACACAAATCTTTTTTTACAGTGCAACTAATGCATTTTTCGTTGACAATTCTTATTTCTTGCTTTGGAAAAACTCAAACAATTGGTTGAAAGTTAAACCATTATAACAAAAATATACATTATAAATAAATAATTCTCTATCACATATATCATTCTATAATCTATATCATCCTACATCACATGCTTGTTTTCAAGGAGGGTAGGACGAAAAGTATAGTGTGTATGAAGGGCGTACGGCTATTTGCTTCGTGTGACTGTCATCCTCGCTTCGCTCGGGCGACAAGTTCACAATCGTCAAAATAGCCTTCTTTACGCCCTCGATACACAATGTACTATTTTGGGATGTCAACATTATTTTCCGACGCTTGTGGAAAATTGTGTCTTTTCTTTTGTATATCATTCGGATAGAGGAACGGCCCGTAAGGCTGAACAGCCCCTCAGGTTAACTGCTAATACAAGAATAAGCAGTCGCGGACAGATGATAGGAACCAGTCGTGGGTGTGGTGAGCTGAATCACTGGTAGAGAATATTCACCTAGATATATAATAAAACACTACCCGAACCAAAACTAAAAATCTTGTAAGGGAAAAATCCTACTGCCCCATCGAACACCGCAGCGATGACACTGCCCGCAAGGGATGTGTGGAATGATTTGCCTGTATAGGGCCAAAGGGGTATTGATGCCAGTAGGCGCGCTGCCTTGCAGGGGGACGTTAGGATACGAGGATGAAACTGTAATGTGTCTGACGACAAATTGACATGGTCCTTGTCAGAGTCGGAAAGCTCCCATACTTGGACCTAGGGAGGTATGGGGGTTATCACTCCTGGGACAGTGGACTCATCTGCGATCGGAATAGGATTCTAACGTGCTGATTATCTTGAAACTACCATGGCTAACTTGCAAAAAGAAAAAACTACAGTTAAAGATCTAAGGGTGGGAACTCTAAACGCGCGTAGTCTAAATACTGGCGGATTTGGCGAACTCATTGGGATAGCAAATAAATAGAAAACTGACTTAATAGCACTTCAAGAAACCTGCTGGCCGGGCGATTTCGCGTCAATTTCTAAGGATAACTATACTTTTCGCGATGGGGGAGCTAAGGAGCGCAAACTGGGTACCGGTTTTCTTATTAATAAACGAATTTCACATGCCGTTATCGACATGCAATTCATTAAACATCGGTTATCATACATTGTACTAAAGGGTAATTTCAGCAAACACGTATTAATCAATGTGCACTGCCCCACCGATGACAAAGACGAAGACACTAAAGATCCAATGTATAGGCCTACAATAGGATCAGAAATTTTGCATGACGTCAGTGATGATAATGGAACTGGAGTAATAAACTTTGCAGCTTCAAACAACCTCGTTGTCAAAAGCACATATTTCAAGCATAAAAATATACATAAGGCCACCTGGACATCGCCAGATGGTAACACTCACAATCAGATTGATCACGTTCTAATTGACAGAAGACGTCATACAAAAATTCTCGATATAAGATCGTATAGGGGAGCGGATTTGAATTCAGACCATTTTCTCGTGATAGTAAAACTAAGGTTTAGGCTAGCGTTAAGTAAGAAAACAAGCCGCACAGAGCCAACAGTTCGTTTCAATATAGATAAGTTCAAAACAGCAACAGAAACATTAATTTATCAAGTTGAGATTTCTAATAGTTTCGACGCTCTCCAAGAACAGAGAGACGATAACAATAATTACGAGGAGGACCCGGAAACCCTGTGGAGCAATATAAAAAAGACGATAAAGACAGCCGCGAAACTTACGATAGGTGTAAAGAAAGTAAACAAAAGCAAACCATGGTTTGATGAAGAGTGCAAACTCTGGTTTGAAAAACTTCGGAAGGCCAGACTAAGTAGTTTACATAATAACTGCGATCAAACACATAAGAAATATCTCGAGATTAGCAAAAGTACAAATAGGCTCTATAGATCCAAGAAAAGGGATTGGGAAAAGAATAAAATACTAGCAATAGAAGTGCATAATAAACAAAATAACCAGCGTGAGATGTACAGGGGAATCCATTTTAGAAGGAAAGGCTTTGAAAGTAGAACGGAAGTAATGAGGGACGAAAATGGCAATGTGGCAGCCGATGCGACAGAGAGACTGAATTTATGGAAAGACTATTTCGATAAACTATTAAATGTACGCGAAGTCCCCCTTGAAGGTAATCTCGGCGAAATCCACACTGCTGATCTATTAATTGATGATCCTACTGATATAGAAATAGAAATGGCCATAAAGAAGTTGAAAAATAAGAAAGCCGCGGGCATCGATGACCTACCGTCAGAACTGATAAAAAATGGAGGCCCTTGCCTCACAAGGCAAATTTGTAAATTGATACGCGCAGTTTGGAAAACAGGACGCATGCCGGAAGAATGGAATACCGCTATCATTATTCCCATCTTTGAAAAAGGCGATAAAACTAACTGTAACAATTATCGGGGAATTTCACTTGTGCCTTCGTTCTACAAGATCCTGTCTAATGTAATCCTGAGTAGACTAACTCCTTTTGCCGAGGAAATCATTGGGGATTACCAGTGTGGATTCCGCCGAAACTGATCTACAAGCGATCAAATGTTTACAATTAGACAACTGTTAGAAAAGAAATGGGAATTTAATGAAGCAGTACATCAGCTATTTATCGATTTTAAAAAAGCTTACGACTCTATTATACGCGCGCGAATGTACTGGATCCTAGAGTTCTTGGGTGTGCCAAGAAAATTGGTCAGACTTATCGAAATTTGCTTAAGCGGCAATAGGGGTAGAATACGCGTGAAGGGTAGTTTATCTGAAGAGTTTTCGATCCGCGATGGCCTGGAACAGGGCGATGCACTTTCGTGCGTCCTTTTTAACTTAGTTTTAGAAAACGTGGCTAGGCAAGTGCAAGCGAATCCGACCGGTGCTAACCTCAATGGGGTAATACAAATTCTTGGATATGCGGATGATCTCGACTTACTAGGGGATGATATAGAAACGGTAGCTAAAAATGCAGAAATCTTGATCAAAAAAGCCAAATATATTGGCTTGGAAGTTAGCGAATCGAAGACAAAATATATGACCGTCGTCAGATCTGAACAAAGTAATCAAAACGGGGATCTGATGGCCGGAAATATGAAATTCGAAAGGATTAACTAGTTTGAATACCTCGGGTCCATTATGACTAGCGAAAATAAGATTGAAACGGAAATCAATGCGTGGCTGCACGCCGGCAATGGGTGCTATTATACAGCAAACACGCTACTAAAATCGGGATCGCTATCTAGAAACATCAAAGTAAGAATTTACAAAACGATAATAATGTCGGTCGTCATGTACGGGTATGAAACGTGGGCGCTGACAAAAGGAGAAGAGAATAGGTTTAGAGTTTTCGAGAATAAAATAATTAGAAAAGTCTATGGTCCAAAAAGGGACGAAGAGACCGGTGAATGGAGAAAACTACATAATGATGAACTGCATGCCCTCTACGGGTCAGCAAATATTAATAGAGTAATGAAAGCGCGTAAATTAAGATGGGCGGGGTATGTAGCAAGAATGGGCAATGAAAGAACAGTGGCGCAAGTTTTAAGAGGGAGACCGACTGGTAAGAGAACCCTAGGCAGACCGAGAAATAGATGGGAGAAAAATGTAAGGGATGATCTAAAAGAACTAGGACATGATTACTTAAACTGGATGGAGAATGCACAAGACAGAGATGTGTGGCGGTCTCGGGTAGATGAGGCAATGAACTTTCGAGTTCGAACTGCTAATCTATAATATCAATAATAATAATGATAATATCATTGTCCACTATAACCAAGGCTTAAGTGAAGAAGGGCTGAACATGAATGTGTTGCTAAATTTTGATTTTCAATGTTTTTCGGATACCAATATACAAAATTGACGCATGGGCCTAAGTTGATACCAAGTACGTCATCGTGTCTACAGAATACAGATACACTATTAGAAATATGCTGAAAATTCAACCACTTTTCACCCAATTTTGTGGTTGAAATCTCGTTCACCCATGGAATTGAAATAAAAATTATTCAAATGTAGTTGAAAATTCAACTCGACGTTTGCGCATACACAATGTCTCGCGAGGAGTTATTTCATAGGTTTGTCTCGTGAGATCTATGAAATTAATGAAGAAGATAATATTCAGAAAATGAAGCAGCTTTAAAGAAGAAAAACAAAAGGTACGTTGGAATAATATTATCATAATGGGAACATTTAATTCACACTATCGGCACTATCTGCTGTGTGATTTTTTAGGTTATGTTTACAAAAACGAGTGTTGAAAAGTTTGTCTAATTGGGAGCGCAACTCATTATGATAATATAATTCCAACGTACCTTCTGTTTTTCTGCTTTGAAGCTGCTTATTTTCCTAAATATTATATGCATTTTGTTAATCTCATAGATCACACGACACAAACGCACGAAATAACTCACTGATTTCTTATCAGAATTCATTCGGTACAGTTAGTGAATCTCAAAGCACAGTATTTTCCAGGAATCTTCATGGGTTTTATTCCAGATTTTTGAAAAATTATAATTTCTTTGAAATTCACTAACTGTGCCGGGTAAAATTGTTTTCTCGTTACTGAAATTTCAACAATGGTAATTGTATAAAACTTCAACCACATGTGGTTGAAAATTCAATCAGATATTTCTAACAGTGTAGATATACAGACATACATACAGACAGCTTCGCAACAATCTTTTTTTCTGATTCAGGAGGTCTCAAAATGTGAAGATTTTATAAAAACCGACGAACTTTAATTTTACATAAAAATAATACCTTCTCATTATAGGGTGCGAATGTAAAAAAAATACGTTTTAGAACGTTTTAGGTATCGTTGGATCGAGAATTTAGTTAGAAAAATAACAAAAAATTTTTTAAAAATATATAGCTTTATCCGGTCTGAAAGGACGTTAATACTGTCTGTATTAGAGGAGATACCTTTGATCGATATTATAGAATTCCAATTTTCACGGTGTGTGAAGGATTTCTCTAATGACTGATAGTTACCTATCTCTGATGATAATATAGATTCCTAGTTAAAACAAAAATTTAAAAAATGTGTCCTTTTCTTTCTTCAACCATTATAGTCAAATGTCGATTTAGTCCCAGGAGAATGTCGTCTTAGCCCCACGATTTTTCGCTCGACAAATTTTTCATTACTTCGCTTCCTGATAATTATTGATAAACAAAGCATCGCAATACAGAATCAAACGCAAATTTTTATAGCCAAATAAATTCTCGATCAAACAATAACTCATACGTTTTGGAACAATTTTTTTTCAATCAAAAAACGACTTGGAAAAAAGTGTAAGCATAGCTCCACTCTCCCCTACCTAACTACAGATGGAGTATGAGACATATTTTAGCTCTACTGAAGTATTGATGAACTATATCGCATACTTTATCTATACTTTAGTTACACATCAGCTGTACTTCAGATATACTTTAGCTATACTCTATCTATACTACTTCAATATGCTAGAGGTATGGGATTGTCTCATTTGCCATACATTTTTTTATACTTTGTAAAGGCATGATTTATCACTCCCATCTTCATGATTTTTATCTGGGTTTCGTCAGCTATCACAGTGGCTAAAACACTGAAAACTATTCAAGCGAAATCTTCCAAACTGCTCTATATACATTAATTCTTAGTATGTTGAAGTCATTGACATTTCGCAGTTTTTTTTAATGATATGTACCAGTGAAAGACTGTTGGTAGCAGCAAAATAAAATTATCGGTACTGGAAAATGTTGTTTTAGCGCTTTTTTACCAAGTATATTTCGAGCATACCGAAGGGACTGTCAAGAATTTTAGAGTAATGTCATTTGATTTAAGAGTTATTTCCTCTTTTTTCTGCCCTTGGCACTTCAGATGGGCGGGAAGGCACCTTAAGTCGTTCGTTTCGCGACTTTACATCTCATGCCGTCAAGGTGATCGTGGAATACTAAACCTTAATGGGGTCATCCCGTGTGACAGCCGTACGTCTGCTGAATGGACCATTAAAATTTGAGAGCAATCGATTGATCCGTTTTTCAGAAATCATGGTCGCCAGTTTAAAAAATGTAGTTTCGAGAAGAACGCGTTTGAATGTTCGGGTGTTATAGCTGTG
Source organism: Andricus quercusramuli (assembly GCA_932178445.1). NCBI lineage: Eukaryota > Metazoa > Arthropoda > Insecta > Hymenoptera > Cynipidae > Andricus > Andricus quercusramuli. Next base: position 72,949 of record CAKNXH010000216.1, on the reverse strand, counting down.
ACACCGCTGACTGCAAAGCAAAGTTAAGGAACCGTTACATTCAATTTGAATTTCAGACTTCCAGGGCAGCATTCCCCCTCTAAATATGTGTGGCTATATATCTGCGTATGAATAGAATCGGCCTCTGGTACACATCTGAAGGTACACACTAGCTCTTGTTTTCCGCCCCGTCGAGCGGTCGGCCGCGCGCTCTAAACAACTTAACTTCTTACTGCTGTAACTTTCCAACGACTTCGAATTTCAGAAAATTACTTTATCAGTATATTCTGTACATTTTCTAGATTGGATTCATGCGAGGACAAAAAAATCGATTTTTTGAAACTGTCAAACGGGATCACCCCCTTAAATGTCTTCACAACAGAATGTTTCTGGGCACAGAACATATAGTTGCGAATAGACGAAACCCTCTTCTTAAAATGGTCAGAAAACTCGAAGAAATGGGCAAATGAGCGTTTCTGTACAAAGCAACGAAGGAGGCTGCTGAAATACTAGGCCTTCTCTTTAATATCAGGGGTGAGCAAAATGCATCAAACATAACTGCTACATCTTGAGCCAAGACAGTCCTGATGATAGCTATAGAGCGCGCCATGCACAATCCGAGCACCTAGGACAAGTATCATATGTGACCGTCCTGAATTTTACAGGACGGGCGATCGTAGCAGAGCCCGAAAGCCAACATTTGAGTAGAGGGGATGCGACTACGAAAATCACCCCCTTCACATACCACTGCACTTCTAGGCACGAGCCAGTGGAGCTCACGGTCACGTCGCGTACAGCTTTAGTGCAGTGTTGCCAGACGTACGGTAATTATCGTACATGTACGGTTTTTTTTATTATTATACCATTAAGCCATTTCCCTTTCGGGGTAGGCGTGACTTGCTCGGTTGGAAAATAGTGAGTAGGTATATAGGTAAAGAGTAGGTCGGTATATTATATGGGTATAAGGTATATAGGTATGTAGATGTGAAGTATAGATGTTTTAGATTGATCTGGAATTCTCGTGTTATTTATTCAAATGAAATGTTCATTCCGCAACACTGCTTCGACCCAGGTTGCTGATAAATCTCTCTAGCGATCACCCCAAGTGAGGAGCCTCACAAGGTTGTTATGCATGGTTTCCCACTTAGGCCCATTAGTATCCTAGGTCTTTGTTTCAGGCATCATTCACTCTATTGTCACTCTGTCTACAAACTATGTGTCGCCATACTTGTCCGTTCTGGCATCATACTCTAGCTTCCTTCACGTCCATGCATTTTTTCATGCAAGCTCTTGTGTTTCTATGGCTTCTTTTGTCTCTTCGGATTAGTGTCTCATTCACAGATTCTAACCATTCTTTCGGCGGTCTACCTCTGGGTGTTCTGCCATTTACTTTACCTTTATACACTTGCTTGGTCAGTCGTTCATCTTTCATTCGTTCAAGATGTCTGAACCACCTTAGCTGATTTCTTTCCCATATGTCAACTAGTGTCTCTCCTGTACCACATTCTTTAAAGATTGTCTCGTTTCGTACTTTGTCTATCAGTGTTTTTCCGCATATTATGCGCAGAGGTTTCATGCCGATCGCTTTGATTTTACTCCTGTCCTTTTCTTGACAGGTCCATGTCTCGATACCGTATAGTACAGTCGGTACGAAAATAGAGTTATGTATGGCCATTTTAGCTTTTTTTGATATGTTTTTATTTGTGAGGATGGACACTGCTCTACCGATAACTTGCTTACCCTTATTTATGCGCCTATCTAACTCCCCATCTATTTTTTCGTTGCTAGTGAATAGGCTACCCAGATATACGTACTTGTCAACTTGTTCTAATCTCTCATCACTTAGGACAATGTTGCATATTGTTTTCTCACTTTTTCCCTCAAACACCATGATTTTTGTTTTATTTACGTTAATTTTGAGTCCCATGTTCTTCATGCTTGTATTAAGTTCATTCAACATTCTTTGCAAGTCCTCAATTGATTCTGCCATAAGAATCTTGCCATCTGCGAAAGCTAACCCACGTACCTTGATGGTTTCGAGATCTACACCTTCTTCGTCGAAGAGGGCAGTTCTTAGACACTTATCCATGAATATGATAAATAGCCCCGAGGACATAACGCATCCTTGCTTGACGCCTTGCATAATATCGAACCAGTCACTCAGTTTCCCATTTACCCTTACACTCGCTTTACTACCTGTATATATTGTTCTTATTGCTTGTAGAAGCCCTCCATTTACTCCATACTCTTTAAGGACTTCCCAAAGTTTACTTCTATTTATCTAGTCAAATACTTTTTCTGGGTCAATAAATGCACAGAAAACTTCCTTTCCTGCTCTCAAGCTTTTTTCTGTGATCTGTCTTAGGCTAAATATCTGATCTGTACATGACCTTCCTGGCATAAATCCACTTTGGACTTCTTATATCTTCTCTTCTGTAATCTCCATTACCCTACGGATAAGTATTTTTGAGTATATTTTACTCACTGTACTCAGCAGGCTGATACCTCTGTAATTACTGCAGTTGTTTTTATCTCTCTTTCTTTTGTATATTGATACAATAATCGCTTTTCTCCAATCTTCTGGGACTTCTCCTGTCTCGAAACATAAATTTATCAATTCGCATAACCTGTGAGGTATGCACTCGCCACCGTATTTAAGCATTTCAGCGCTAATACTGTCTATATCAGCAGCCTTACCGTTTTTCAAGTTCTTAATTATATCTCTGACCTCAGTGACGCAGACTTTTTCAATTGGGTTTTCTAATGCATCATGTTCAATGTCGCAGTTTTGTGGTCCTATATCTTCCCCTTCTATTAGTTTTTTAAAAGTCTCTTGGAGCGTCTATTATCCCGTCTATATCATATAGCATTTCATCTTTGCTGTTCCTCATGCTGACAAACTCTGTATTTTTACTTCCCTTCAACTGTTTATATAATAGTTTCATAATTTTCCTCTTTTTGTGTCTGTAATCATCTTTGAGTCTATTTCTTCCCCCCTCACTAAGACCTGTCATGTTCAGCGTTTTCTTGTACGCTTCTTTATTGTCTTTTTGGGCTGCCTCAATTTCATCGTTCCACCACGCATCGCCAGACTTTCTTCCTGCCATCGCCGTACCACACACTTCAATCGCAGTTTTAACAATGGTATCCCGCAATAAAGCCTGCGCGCCCTCGATATCTTTATCGCATTCAAGCGACTCACAAATTGCCTTATCTATGCGTTCGTTTATCTTATTCTGAAAATCTATTCGCACTTCCGGTATCTGTCAATTTTCGACCTTGATTCGCGTTTGTTCCGTTTGTTTGGTTCTCTTCTTTCTCGATCCCCGCCCTAAGTTCATTTTGGAGACTGAAAGATGATGATCAGTATTGCATTCGGCCCCCCTCATGACTTGTATCTGTAACTAGTTCTCTTAGTCGTTCATCTGCAATAACGAAGTCAATTATACTGCGGTTATTTCCTTTACACCAGGTGTAAGTGTGGATCATTTTATGTCGAAACCAGGTATTTCTAATAAATAGGCCCTTCTCTAAGCATAAGCTAACTAATTTTTCCCTGTTATAATTTTTTCTTGTTGGGTCCCCAAAATTAGCTAGCACCCCTCCTGTATCTGTATCCTGACGTTGGACGCCGACCCATCCGTTCATATCTCCTAACAAAATTATTCTTTCACCTTCATCGCCAGTACTTATGATATCATTTAAAATGTCCCAGAAGGTGTCCTTAACTTCCCTCGAATCGCTATCAACTGGTGCGTAGCACGCTATAATATATAATCTTCTGATTCCTACCTTCATTCTAGCCCATAGCAATCTGGGTGATACAAAATTATGATCTATGAGATGTTGTCTTGCTTTTTCAGTCATAATTAAACGGAACCCTTGAATACGATGTGATTCCCTATCTACTTGTGACCATATTTCAAAACCGCCTTTCAACACCCCATTTTCTATGTTTCTAATTTCGCAACCCTTTTTCTTCGTCTCAGGTACACAAAGAATATTTAGTTTCCTTGTGTGCATAGTTTCTCGTAGTTCTCTTATCTTAAGAACACTTACTCCTCTAGCATTCCAAACACCCAGTCTCCATTCATCGCCCGAAACTCGACCTTTACGTTTACCGTGTGCATGCTTTTCGGCAATCCAAGTTTCAGTCCATTCCAAGGCTACTTTATTGTTTGTATTATTCATGTTTAAATTGTAATCCCCTGCTCGGTAGGTTCCTGTCACCACTACGCAGCGCGTCCTCGGGTTGCGGATAGAGGATCGGCCCGTTAGGCTGGACAGCCCCTCAGGTTAGCTGCGAATACAAGAATAAGCAGCCGCGGACAGCCGATAGGAACCAGTCGTGGGTGTGGTGAGCCCAGCCTAAGATGTTGGCCTAGCACTGGTAGAAACCACGATGACCATGGCTTGGTGGGACCCACCAGTTGCGTTCATACGCAATGGGTGGGTCCTGGCAGGCCGAGGTGCAGCGTGTATCCACCTAGAAACACTACCCGAACCAAAACTAAAAATCTTGTAAGGGAAAAATCCTGCTGCCCATTGGACACCGCAGCGATGACACTGCCCGCAAGGGATGTGTGGAATGATTCGTCTGTATAGGGCCAAAGGGGTACTGATGCCAGTAGGCGCGCTGCCTTGCAGGGGGACGTTAGGATACGAGGATGAAACTGTAATGTGTCTGACGACAAGTTGACATGGTCCTTGTCAGAGTCGGAAAGCTCCCATACTTAGACCTAGGGAGGTATGGGGGTTATCACTCCTGGGACAGTGGACTCACCTACGATCGGAATAGGATCCTAACGTGCGGATTATCTTGAAACTACCATGGCTAACTTGCAAAAACAAAAAACTACAGTTAAAGATCTAAGGGTGGGAACTCTAAACGCGCGTAGCCTAAGTACTGGCGGATTTAGCGAACTCATTAAGATAGCAAATGATTACAATACTGACTTAATAGCACTCCAAGAAACATGCTGGCCGGGCGATTTCGCGTCAATTTCTAAGGATAACTATACTTTTCACTATGGGGGAGCTAAGGGATGGAGACTGGGGACCGGTTTTCTTATTAATAAACGAATCTCGCAAGCGGTTATCGACATGCAATTCATTAACGATCGGTTATCATACATTGTACTGAAGGGTATTTTCAGCAAACAGGTATTAATCAATGTGCACTGCCCCACCGAGGACAAAGACGAAGACACTAAAGATCTCTTTTACGAAACAATCGAGCAGGTTTTTGACAAGTTCTCTACTTTTGACGCAAAAATAGTATTGGGAGATCTCAACGCGAAAATTGGAAAAGAACCGATGTATAGGCCTACAATAGGATCAGAAAGTTTGCATGACGTCAGTAACGACAATGGAACTAGAGTAATAAAATTTGCAGCTTCAAAGAACCTTGTTGTCAAAAGCACATTTTTCAAGCATAAAAATATACATAAGGCCACCTGGAGATCACCAGATGGTAACACTCACAATCAGATCGATCACGTTCTAATTGACAGAAGACGTCATACAAACATTCTCGATATCAGATCGTTTAGGGGAGCGGATTTAAATTCAGACCATTTTCTCGTGATAGTAAAAATAAGATCTAGGCTAGCGATAACTAAGAAAACAAGCCGCACAGAGCCAACAGTTCGTTTCAATATAGATAAGTTCAAAACAGCAACAGAAACATTAAATTATCAAGTTGAGATTTCTAACAGCTTTGACGCTCTCCAAGAACAGAGAGGCGATAACAACAATTGCGAGGAGGATCCGGAAACCCTGTGGAGCAATATAAAAAAGGCGGTAAAAACAGCCGCGAAACTTACGATAGGTTTAAAGAAAGTAACAAAAAGCAAACCATGGTTTGACGAAGAGTGCAAAATTGGGTATGAAAAACGTCGGAAGGCCAGACTAATTACTTTACAAAATAAGTGCGATCAAACACACAAGAAGTATCTCGAGATTAGTAAAAGTACAAAATAGGCTCTATAGATCCAAGAAAAGGGAGTGGGAAAAGAATAAAATACTAGCAATAGAAACGCATAATAAACAGAATAACCCGCGCGAGATGTACAGGGGAATCAATTTTGTAAGGAAAGGCTTTCAAAGTAGAACGGAAGTAATGAGGGACGAAAATGGCAATCTAGTAGCCGATGCGACAGAGAGACTGAATTTATGGAAATACTATTTCGATAAACTATTAAATGTACGCGAAGCCCCCGTTGAAGGTAATCTCGGCGAAATCCACACTGCTGTTCTATTAATTGATGATCCTGCTGATATAGAAATAAAAATGGCTATAAAGAAGTTGAAAAATAACAAAGCCGCGGGCATCGACGACCTACCGTCAGAACTGATGAAAAATGGAGGCCCTTGCCTCACAAGACAAATTATTAAATTAATACGCGCAGTTTGGAAAACAGAACGCATGCCGGAAGAATGGAATACCTCTATCGTTATTCCCATCTTTAAAAAAGGCGATAAAACTGACTGTAACAATTATCGGGGAATTTCACTTGTATCTTCGTGCTACAAGATCCTGTCTAATGTAATCCTAAGTAGACTGACTTCTTTTGCCGAGGAAATAATTAAGGATTACCAGTGTGGATTCCGCCGAAACCGATCTACAAGCGATCAAATGTTTACAATTAGGCAACTGCTAGAAAAAAATGGGAATTTCAAGAAGTAGTGAATCAGGTATTTATCGATTTCAAAAAAGCTTACGACTCTATTATACGCGCACGAATGTACTGGATCCTAGAGTTCTTGGGTGTACCAAGAATCTTGATCACAAAAGCCAAAGATATTGGCTTGGAAGTTAGCGAATCGAAGACAAAATATATGACCGTCGCCAGATCCGAACAAAGTAATCAAGATGGGGATCTAATGGCCGGAAATATGAAATTCGAAAGGGTTAGCGAGTTTAAATACCTCGGGTCTATTATAACTAGCGAAAATAAGATTAAAACGGAAATAAACGCGCGGCTGCACGCTGGCAATGGGTGCTATTATGCAGGAAAACACACTATTAAAATCGCGATTGCTATCTAGAAACATCAAAGTAAGAATCTACAAAACAATAATAATGCCGGTCGTCATGTACGGGGGCGAAACGTGGGCGCTGACGAAAGGAGAGGAGAATAGGTTTAGAGTTTTTGAGAATAAAGTACTTAGAAAAGTCTATGGTCCAAAAAGGGACGAAGAGACCGGCGAATGGAGAAAACTGCATAATGATGAGCTGCATGCTCTCTACGTGTCAGCAAATATTAATAGAGTAATGAAAGCGCGTAAACCAAGATGGGCGGGGCATGTAGCAAGAATGGGAAGTGAAAGAACAGTGGCCCAAGTTTTAAGAGGTAGACCGATTGGTAAGAGACCCTTAGGCAGACCGAGAAACAGATGGGAGAAAAATGTAAGGGATGATTTAAAAGAACTAGGACATGATTACTCAAACTGGATGGAGGATGCACAGGATAGAGATGTGTGGCGGTTTCGGGTTGGTGAGGCAATGAACTTTCGAGTTCGAACTGCTAATCTATAATAATAATAATAATAATATTGTACTCCCAACTATCAACTGTATGCGCGAGATTTGTTTTGTGAGTCGAAATCATGTCCGAATTAAGCAGTGATTTGTCGTAAGGTGGAGTCAAGCTGTAACGTCAGTCCCACCAAAACTTCTGTTACTGGGGAGGGAGGGGGGAGGAGAACATGAGAAAGGTAACCGAGAGTCTCAATAGGTTGGTGATTTTTGCTGAGAAGGTCACCAGCCTTCAGCAGCGTTGTATTAGATAGGACTTCATATGTTCCCATCTGCCGATTGCCGGCCTGCCTCCATACAAGAGCCAATGACTCTTTTTTCCTTTTTTTTAAACTATACGTGGTTACAAATTTTGTATGAAATTTTGAGTTATGTACGACTCACGATTACCGTACAACAAAGTAAGATAATTGTACGGAAATTTTACTGAGAAAAATGAATTGTACGAACTAGATAATAGAATTAAAGAACAATACACCATATAGAAAAGTATATTAGCGCGTACAATGTATAATATTTTGCTAATATATGATGATGTTAGCAAATATAATCTCTAGATTTTAAATTCTTATAATTTTCAGGTTTTAAATTGTAACATCTCAGATTTCAAGATATCCAAGCGTCTGTGTAGTCTCAAATGTTACGTCGCATCGTGGCGCGTGTCATATGATACCGTTTGCATTGAAACAAGTAATAATTAAGTTATAAAATGATTATTAGTACTAAATCACACGTGATTTAGATGTAGAAAACGGGTAAGTTTATATTTCTTTTCATCACACATCACTGTCAACTGTACAAGTACAGAAACTTAGGCTCCTTTACTTTCGTTTTTGTAGTCTCATGGTAGCCACTTTTCTGCTTATTGTACGTTTAAAAAATTGAAATTTATTTCCAATTCTATTTCCGAGCTCGTCTATCAAAATTTTGTATAGGTTTATAAATACGTTTGAAAAAATTATTATATATATTGGAGGTTATCTAATGGACCAGGATTCTAATATGGATAATAGGTTTTAAAATCTCGGATTATAGATTTTATTTCCACAGATTATAAAGTCTAATAATCCAAGATATCCTGCAATATCTATTTCATAATAACTATCGATTGTAGTTATAATAATCTGGATCGCTGTCCCATAGTTAATAGTTCAAGATTAAATCCGGTAACATATTTTTTATTACCGGGTGTAATCAATTTTTCTCAGTGATTTCAACGTTGCTGAGACTCCAGAATAAAGCGAAAAAATAAGTGAATATGATGAATGACATTAACCTTTGAAATAATTATTTTTATTCATTCAACCACGAAGGGATAGTAAGGAGTAGTATCCCTGTAAGTGGGAACTGGCGTTTGCCATGCCAACGATGTCAGCACGCGTTTGAAGTTTTGAACTTGTGTATTCAACAATCATAAACAAACGAACATAACCTAAATGTGCATCGAGATGTCAAAATATAACATAGGGGAGTGGGTATAACACGTGTCTGCGAAAACAGCTCTGCGCATGTGCACGCGCCAGCATACGAGTTTTCATTCGTGGCAAGCATTAACGAATTCTTGGACGTCGCTTGTCCCACCTCTGCTCATCAAACACATAGGGATATACCACTCCTTACTATTCCTTCGTGCATTCAGGTTATTAATTCGGAATAATGGCTTCAGGCGAATCGTAACATATATGCAATGTTGGCAATACTGCATCCAGAAAACCTAACCCCACTTTTTTTATAGGTGCTTCCAGAAATTATTTTATAAATACGTCTATAAAATTGTTATAAAATTCATTATGATAAGATTTATAATTACTGTCATAAATACTTTATTTTATAATACTTGTTGCGTAAATAAACGATTTGATTTTGCGAAGTTATAGCTCACATACACCACGGTACATAAGTCAATTACGAGTTTTATGCCATAAAAAAAGAATAACATATTTCATATTTTTTTATTCAAAATAATAATATTTACTTATCGTCGAAATGATCTTCACAACAATATACTATTGACGTTAAAGATGTGGTAGGGCACATGTCACACCTAACAATTTTCTAATATTTTTTTCGTTCCTCACATTTGGGTAAACATATAAATGATTTTCCTGGATTTTCAACATACGTGTTCTTGCATAGACGTGTTTTTGCATAGATTTTAGAGTATATACTTTAATACGCATAAATAAAAAATTTAGTGAATGACCCCATTATAACTATATTTAGTAAAGAGAAAATAAATATTCGTCTGACCATTGTTGCGTTTCTGGAGACCGGTGCACATATTCTATATCTTATAAATATGAATACAATATTGTATTAAATTCATAAAAACTCAAGCACTTTTAAATTACAAATGTAACTTAAATTTCAGATACTGGTACCTGTGAGTAATTTTCCTGCACTTGTAGCTGGAGATTTATTGATAGAAATCCTTTTTATTCTGCGTTTTGTATGTTAGAATGGTATTTTTAATTAACATTTGGACCTTTGAAGTAAAGCTGAGCCCTCAAATTGTTAACATTGAAAATTAAGAAATGCATATTTCGGAACATTAAGAATCAAACGAATCCGAATTTCATTTAAAACTAAAAAATTTTTAGTGACCAAGAATTGTGTCATTGAAACATTTCTGTGCATGTGCTAGACCCTTTAAAAACTCAATTATTCTGAGTAAGCTTGAATAATTAAAAGATTAAAAATTCTTAAATCATTATTTATAACTTTTGAATTTCAATCATTTAAATTTTCATTGCAAAATTGAAACTTGTAAACGGGTAAAATTGAAAATTAAGCGTTCAAATATTTTTTAATTTTATATTATTCATTTCTTTCAAATGTCCAATTAAAAATCAGATAATTTTGAAATATGACATTGATAACAATAAAAAGTTGAAAAAATGATACAAAACAAGATCATTTTCACGGTTCAAAATTGAAGAATTTTAAACGTAAAAAACTTGACAGATTTTATGTATCATTTGGATGTTCCATAGGTAACCACCTCTACTTACCTCTACTTGGACCACCTTCAGTACTAAAGTGCGACAACGGTAGGGATTTTGCACATTCCATTTTTTCCATGCTTTAAATCCATTACCAAAAAATTACCAAAAACAAAATCAAGATAACATATTTGCCTATCTTCGTGACGGGTATTATATATAATGCATAGAAATTACATAGCATGCCTAAGCAATTTATCTAATAAGTATGTCATGACACACTTTGGTGTGTGATGAAAAAGCGTTAAACAATCACCGCAGGGTCCCACTGAGAGCAACTGCCATCTAAAAATGACACCGGCTTCCAGTAGAACCGCGGTAAATCACACTTATGTCCACGTCTCACCACCATGAGATGGGTGGTCACAGGTCACGATGAAATCATGAAGACAGGCCGGCGAAACCCTCGTGTGTCTTAAGGATACGCAGCGACCCAAGGATGACAGCTTTCTGCATCCATCTCGCAACTGCCTCGGCATATTTTTGGCACGCGAGTATGGCTTTAAGGTTACGAACCAGTGATAGCTTCGCACCTCCAAGAGCTCCTATCAAAAAGACAATTTCTTGTACCGGATATTTTGGCTACAGTCGTTGCAGCTCCCTTTTAAGGTCTTGATAACTCTCCTCCTTTTCTTTCTCCTTGACAGTGATGTTGTATTCGGACGGAGCCGAGAATTCGATCACGGATATAGTTCGTTTCTCGAAGTCTTGAAGAATGATGTCAGGCCTCGAGTGTGAGACGAAGACTGCTGTCCGAAAAACGTAGTTCCAGAAAATTTGGATCTTCTCGTTTTGGACAATTAACTCTTCTCCCTTGGAGCGATCGGCAGGGCTATGCTAATGTATATGGCTATGTCACGGTATGCTAAGGTGGGCATGACATCGTCCTGGCATGCGTAAATAAAACCCTCTGTCCCTGAATAAAGCTCTGATGATCTGAGGAACGCAAAAGTTGCTCCTTCGACAAGGACTGTTTTTCTGCATTTCTGTGAAAGTTTCCGTGAATTTTTTTGTCGAGTAGATGTTGGTAGAATTTTTTAACCTCTGCTTTCTTCACTTCGGCTTTTAGAAGTGAGGCATCTAGATGAAGTAATGCACTTTCCTCACTTCTGATGTTGAAATTCAGACCAAGGGTCTCGGCAGCTTGCTCTGCGGCTTTGTAAAAGAACGCTCCTTCTCCAATCATCTCGTGGTTCCTAACCATTTTTAGGAAATTATCTCTGCCATTCGAAACGATGTAAGCTCTACTTAGAACAATTCGATTATGAAGACACTGGAGATTCAGAAGTCCGCATCCGCTTCGACGCCGTGAAATGTATGATCGCGAAGCTGAAGAACTGATATGCAAGCTTTAAGCATATGCATGATCTTACGTATGGTGATATCAAGGGCCATAAACTCTTTCTTCGTCCATTGAACAACCCTAAACAAGAAGAGTAGAACCGGGATGGCAAGCAAGTATTAAGACGTCTATTAACACTTAAATGTACAAGCTCCGGGTCCTTGACAACACCAGTAATCTTTTCTTTCTTCAGATTAATTTTGACACATTTGACCAATTCAAAGTCCATCCCAATCTCTCATGTGTACTTATTGACGATATTTATAGCAGTTTGAAGTTTTTTTTCCAACGAAGGCATAGATCTTCATGTCATCCATATAAAATACGTGAGTGACCTTATGCTCGCGCTGATTAGTGTCGCCACAGAGGTATCCAGGGGAATTTCATAGTGCGTGAGATAGAGGCAGAAGTGTGATCAAAAGAAGTAAAGGGCTCATGGTATCACCCTGAAAGACGCCCCTCTGGAAGGTGACGCAGTTCGTGGTCACACAATAATTTCTAGATGAGATAGTAAATATAGTTTTCCAAACAGGTATCAATCTCTCTACGCATCTCACAATGTGTGGATGCACCTTCAAGCTTTCCAACAGACGGATGATAAGTCTATGATAGGTTAAATCGAAAGCTTTCCGGTAACCAATCCAGGCCGTTGACAGGACGCGCTGTTGGTCTGCAGCGTCTTTACAGACACACCTGTCAATAAGCAGGTTCTCTCAATAACCTGCTACACCTTTTTTCGAGCCACGTTGTTCGTACATCTTTCGCCACACTGGCTCGATTCCTCGAACAATCCTGTTGCTTGGAACAGCTTTATAGATCTTATACTGTGTGTTCAAACAAGTTATTGGCCTGTAATTCCCTTGGTTGGACAAGTTGACTTTTTTCGGTAGGAGTATAGTGCGTCCTAACACCAGCCACTGCGGAATGGGCGTCTCCGACTTCAAATATGAGGTGAATATGGAGGCCAAATGTTGGTGTATAAAAGTAAACTTCTTCCACCAAAAGTTCTTGATACAATCTGGTCCAGCAGCGGAAAAGTTCTTCGTGCCTCTAAGTGCTTTCTTCGCCTCTTCGGCAGGTACTGATGGACATTCCTCCTCAGATTTTATGAGGTTGTCGCAAAACTCCTTGAATCGGATGATATTGTCAGTATCTTCTTTTAACTCAAGTGCTTTCGGGATCTTGTACACCTCTCTCCAAAAAGTCTCTACCTCCTTGGGCTTGGGTGGATTTTTTCACAAAAACAGGCAGATCGCTGGAGAGGCGTGATGGGTCAGCAAGAAACTGTTGATTCTCCCTGTTCCATCTCTCCCTCTTCTGTATCCCCCTCCTTGCGTCAGATAACAGCCTTATTTTGTCAACAATATGTTGCTTGATTGTCAGCAGCTTTGACTTGTTCAGTGTGCGATTCAAGGTCCTTAGTTCTTGGGCGAACTTTCAAACCCTTTCCGTTAACGGTCTACCAGATGTTATGTAGTCAATCACACATTGAACACGGGACGCATTCTGTCTTGCCCATCCAATTTTCTTGTTCAGTTGATGCAAGCGTCTTCTGGTCTTTTGATCCATCGTCGGTTTTAGTCTTCGATTTGAGTCATCCAAACCTCGTGCAGTACCATAAACTGAGCAATTGATGTTCCAGAGGTCGGACTCTTGCGAGATATCTCCACGAAGGAAGGCATCCATTTCAGCCAGATCTTGGGGCTCAGGAGGAACTTGCATGTTGATGTTCCTCCTTGTACTGAAATTGCGATCATCTTTCAGAAGGTGCCTGCTTTCTGCGGTTTGTCTTAATGTCGCTTCATCTTCGTCTGCAGCTTGATCAAGCAGCGGTTGGGGAAGCGCGCCGCGTACATATCCATTTTTTCGGAGGTATTTGGCTTGATTTCGCAAAGACTGATGCGAAACGTGCTGAAGCTCTGGGTGTTTCTGGCACCACAGAGAATGCGTACGCGCCATAAAGCCTCAGCGAACAGGGATAATGCTGGCATCCTAGCCTATATAAAATATAATAAAAAAAAATATATATATATATATATATATATCCCGGCTAGCTCAGTCGGTAGAGCATGAGACTCTTAATCTCAGGGTCGTGGGTTCGTGCCCCACGTTGGGCGCCATGACCACCCATCTCACGGATGTGAGACGTGGCCATAGGTGTATTTTACCGCGGTTCTACTGGGGGCCATTGACATTTTTTCCAGATGGCAGTTGCTCTTAGTGGTACCCTGCGGTGGTTGTTTAACTTTTTTTTAATA
>CAKNXH010000216.1:40028-51347 GCA_932178445.1 Andricus quercusramuli | reverse complement strand
ATCAAATGAGCGTGCCGTTTACTGTGCTTTCTATTGAGAAAGTTTAACTTGATTTATACCTGCTTCTTTGAGAGGTAACCTGGTTGCACCGGGGGACCCTGTCTATATTATCAGGCATCAATCAAGCGCGTTTTTCTTGCGATTTCCTATTTAGGAAATTTAAGTCAGATTATACCCGCATTCTTGAGAGATAACCTGGTTGTACCAGGGGACTCGGTCTATATTATCGGGCATCATCTGGACGATTCAATTCTTATTCTCCTCAACGAGTATTCGCATTTTTGAGAGAGAACCTGGTTGCACCGGGGGACCCTGTCTGTATTATCGAATACAAGTTGAGTGTGAGATTATTTAGTCTTTTAATTTCTCTAATGAATAACTGTGGAAATTATATTGGCATTATTGAGTGATAACCTGGTTGTACCGGGGGACTCAGTCTGCATAATCTAATATAATTTATATAAGCAGTCTGGCAATCGTGTAGTGAGCAATTTGCAAACAAATGAGGGATTATATCTCTCTACCTGATTGTAAAATTCTTACAAGCAAATGCTAGCCTTCTGACGAGAAAACTTTCAGTAGAATATTCTCAAAACTTTACGATTCAAAACTCAAGATTTTATCTCAAAACCTTGCTTCGCTCACAAACTCGCGCTTTCTCACTTCCGCCTAAGTTGAGAAGAACAGGGACTACCTGCGTTGCGACATTCCACAGCTGCGAGGGCACCCGAACGTGCTCGAGCGACTCCCTTGCTTCTCGAGGACTGTGAGGCCTGAGCGACAGGCTATAAAGACAGGTGTAATGTTTTGATGTAAATCAGCCATAATTGAGGATAATCCCTTTTATAATATAACGATAATTATTGAAGGCATTAACCAAAATGTATTATTAGAGGCTCGGCATCAAAAGGAAGTACATCTGTCTTTACGGGTAGAATCTTGGCATTTTTCGAGATACAATCTCTAGAGAGGTCATTGAACCCAAAGCATAGGCGTTTAATTTTAAAATTTGATAATGTCAGTTCAAACCAATTTATTCTTTCGATCTAAAGAATCAATCGTCCTGTAACATACTTTGTGTGTCTCAAATTTTAGCGAGACATCGAGAACCTTTATTCTCGATATCATTACTCTTTTGTTTTAATTTAAATTTAGCGTTGATATATCATGTAAATAACCATTTAATTTAATTTTTCTCTCCTACGCGATTCTAGGACTATGTGAGTCCATATTATCTTATAGCATACTTTCAAACTATTCTACGAATACATATAACCATCCTTAAATATAAAAAAACATTCTAATTAAATTTAACTAGAGTTTTAGAAGGCCCGTTGAGCCTTACACGGTTTTTGTAGTAATAAAATTAGCCATGCAATTTCTGTAGGTTTAGTTTCCAACGCACAATCTCAAGCGAGAGATTAGTGCCTTTCTTAGAGTTTTTAGGGCCCGTAATTTTAACAATTTAGATTAGGGACTAGAAACCTGATTGTATAAATAGTTTAGCTCAGGGATTATTGAATAAAAACAAGTTTGTAAATGGAAATAGAATCTTGTCTTTTCTCCAAAAGAATCCCCTTTATTTACCTCTTTTAGACATAGAAACATAGTTAATTAGTACAATTAACGACAATGTCGACCCGGCCCTAAGCCATAGATTATAATTATAGTTAATTAATATAATAATTAACACGGCCAAAAGCCGGAGGTTGCAATATGTGTGTCTGTTAGGCTCCCAACCCAAAAATGCCCAATGGGCGTTTAAACGTAAAGTCGGTGTGAAAAGTACGCGACCCTCACTGCAGTTTTCAAAATATCGGAATATGAAAGAAGTGATGATAGAAAGTTGTTGTATGGCTTAAGATGTGCAGTTTTGTAATGCGATTGAAGTACCATTTGGAAAAACATGAAATTAGATAAATATTTCACGAAATAAACCTTTACGCATATGTTGGGATTTAATAAGAGTAGCCACCGTATAAAAAGTGTTAGGAAAAAGTGTCCATTTCACAGCAATACGAACCTCAGAAGGAAGGGGTACCGAAGTCCCTGCCTTTATCCTCCCAGCTATTGACCAGCGGGTGAGCCGGTATCCCCTTCCTCCTGAGATCCCTATTGTTGTGAAATGGACACTTTTTATACAGTAGCTACTCTCATTAAGTTCCGAAATTTCTTTACAAAATGATATGTTTGTGAAAAACGGTCTGTAATCAGTAAACAATTTTATATTTCGAAATTTTGAAACCCGCTTTCAATTCTGGACACCTTGAGGAGCGTCTGCGAATTTTTCCAGATTTTTCAAGACTTCCAGGTTGTTTTGGAAAGCCTCGAAAGTCGAGGCTTTAAAAAAGTGCTTCCAAAACCTTGTTTATGTCACGTTTTACATTAGCGCTATCGTACAAAATTCTTTAGAAAAACAATATACTACATACCTATCAATTCGGGAGACGTACTTTTGATGCCCACTCCTACTATCTGTTCAAAGAATTTAAGCACCGCGATTTTTGTACAGATTTTTGTGAAAATCTCAGCAGAATTAAATTCTAAAGATATGAGACAACATGGATGTTGCAGGTGAAAAAGCACAATAATCATATAATCATATCCGAATAATCAACTTTGAATGGCTGTTAGTCAATGAAAATAAATCATGAAAATTCTACAAAAACCACATGGGTTTCGTTAAGCCCTTTTGTGCACCGAGGTGAAATTTGGAGCCAAAATAATCATTAGTTAATAAGTTATTGACGAAAGAGTAGGGAGGTGTCATCTCCGAACTTAAGGAACGTACAGAGATGATTCTTGAAGCAAATTACACATTTTTGACTTCTGTTAATATTGTACGTATTGTCAATGAGGAAAAAGATGCACTTGAATGTTTGAAGAATTATTTTCTTTTTGGAAAAATACAAAAGGCTTTATGATAATTAAGGCAATCACACTTTCAGCATAGGACCTTGCTGGCACTAATGGTACACGTGCGACACGACCTTTTCTCACAATCATACAGTTACACAGTCCCTAAGCCCTGATGCAAAAAAAGGGATACGGTTGCCTTGATTATTATAAAGCCTTTTATATTTTTTCCAGGAATAAAATAATTTTTTAAACAGTCAAGTGGAACTTTTGCACATTGGCAATACGTACAACATTGCGAGAAGCCAGAAATATGATATTTGCTTCAAGAATCATCACTGTACGTTCCTTAGTTTCGGAGGTGACACCTCCCTGCACTTTGAAATACAACTGAAGGGCCTATGACAAAGCCACCGATCGCGTCCTCGAGATACGGATAAAGGGTCCCTGTACCAAGGGTTTCTGCTGAATATAGTTAAAATAATTAATGAGCAGTCGCGGACAATTGTCCAGGGATAATTCCGAAGGAATAACCCCTAAGCGAAGGCGTAACAACCGTGCCGAAAGCTAAATGGCACCTGGGTAAGGTGTCTTAAACGGTGACTCTACGATACCAGGTGACCTCTCAGAGTATCAGCCTTATCATTACACGCTGAGTTCTACAAGGATGGACGAACCCTTTCCTTATGCAAACAATGCCGATCAGCCTAGAGAATGGGGTGCTAAAAATAATTTAGATGGAAACACGACGACGAACCGGCGAAAAGCCAACATTGAGTGAACGAATCAACTCACGGATGACGTGCTAGACTGCTGAGATTCCAGCATTATCTCTGTTCGCGGAGGCTTTATGGCGCGTATGCACACTCTGTGGTGCTAGATACACCCAGAGCTTCAGCACGTTTTGCATCATTCGATAAGGGAGCGACATTAAGACCAACCGCAGAAAGCAGGAACCTTCTGAGAGATGATCGCGATTTCAGTATAAGGAGGAACGTTAACATGGAAGTTCCTCCTAAGCCCCAAGATCTGGCTGAAATGGATGCCTTCCATCGTCGAGATATCTCGCAAGAGTCCGACCCCTGGACCATCAATTGCTCAGTTCATGGTGCTGCCAGAGCTTTGACTGATTCAAATCGAAGGCTAAAACCGACGATGGATCAAAAGACCAAAAGACGCTTGCATCAACTAAACAAGAAGATTATATGGGCAAGACAGAATACTTCCCGTGTTCAATGTGTGATTGACTACATAACATCTGGTAGACCGTTCACGGAACGGGTTCAAAAGTTCGTTCAAGAACTAAGGATCTTGAATCACGCACTAAACAAGTCAAAGCTGCTGACAATCGAGCAGCATATTGTTGACAAAATACAGCTGTTATCTGACGCAAGGAAGAGAATACTGACCCATCGCGCCTCTTCAGCGATCTCCCTGTTTCTGTAAAAAATCCACCCAAGCCCAAGGAGGTAGAGACTTTTTGGAGAGAGGTGTACAAGATCCCGAAAACACTAGAGTTGAAAGAAGATACTGACAATATCATCTGATTTGAGGAGTTTTGCGACAAGTTCATACAATCTGAGGAGGAATGTCCATCTATCACTGCCGAAGAGGTGAAAAAAGCACTTAGAGGCACGAAGAACTTTTACGCTGCTGGACCAGATTGTATCAAGAACTTCTGGTGGAAGAAGTTCACTTTTCCACACAAACACTTGGCCCGCATTTTGACCTTATATTTGAAGTCGAAGAGGCCCATTCCGCAGTGGCTGGTGTTAGCACACTGTATAAGATCTTAACAACTGTCCTAAACGAAAGGATTGTCCGTCGAATTGAGCCTGTATGGCGAGAGATGTACGAACAACGTGGCTCGAAATGAAGTGTACCAGGCTGTCGAGAGAACCTGCTATTTGACGGGTGTGTCTGTTAAGACGCTGCAGCCCATCAGCGTGTCATGTCAATGGCCTGGATTGACTACCGGAAAGCTTTTGATTCAACGTCACATAGACTTATCACCTGTCTGTTGGAAAGCTTGCAGGTACATCCACATATAGTGAGATGCATAGAGAGATTGATACCTCTTTGGAAAACTAGATTTACTATCTCATCTAGAAATTATCGTGTGACAACGAACAACGTCACCATCCAGAGGGGCGTCTTTCGAAGTGATACCATGAGCCCTTTGCTTTTTTGCATCACACTTCTGCCTCTATCTTCCACACTACGAAATTCTCCTGGAAACCTCTGTGGCGACAATAATCAGTGCGAGAATGATGTCACTCATGTATTTTATATGGATGACCTGAAGATCTATGCCTCTGGTAAAAGGAAACTTTAAATGCGACTAACGTGCTTGCCGTCCCGGTTCTACTCTACTCTTTTGGTACATCGTTGCCAATGACAGAGATCCTCTCCTAACGGAATGCGAATGAGCATTCCTTTACAAAGCCGCGCAGCAAGCGGCCGAGACCCTTGGCCTAAAGTTTACCAACATATGTGAAGAAAGTGCATTACTCCATCTAGATGCCTTACTTCTAAAAGCCGAAGTAATTGAAGCAGAGATTTAACAATTTCACCAACAGCTACTCGACAAGCATATGCACGGAAACATTCACAGAAATGTAGAAAAACAGTCCTTGTCGAAGGAGCAATCTTTTTCTTTCCTTAAATCATCAGGACTCAACTCAGGTACAGAGGGTTTCATTTTTGCATGCCAGGACGGTCTCATTTCCACCTTAGCATACCGTGACCGCATTTGATGTCAATAAGTTCCCAGTGATAGGTGCACAGAGTGTCATGCACACGCTGAGTACCTATAACACATACTATCGGGGTGTTCGAGTCACGCAGGAACGACGTATATCTATAGACATAATGGGGCCCTAAGAGTGCTTTATTACCATCTTTGTCGCTCTTACGGTCTTGGTCGCGACCCTGCCCTGCTGAACGCTCCGAGGGAGATAGAGTCAATTGTCTGGAACGAGAAGTGCAAAATTGTCTGGAACTACGATTTCCGGGCAGCGGTCTCCGTTGCGCACTCCAGGCGTGACATTGTTCTCCAAGACTTCGAGAAACGAACTATGTACGTGATCGCATTAAGAGAGGGTTGCAACGAGTGTACCTAAAATATTCGGTTCATGTAATGTCCTGGAAGAAGCGAAACTATCACTGTTTCTTAACCTTAAAGCCATACCCGCGTGCCAAAAATATGCCAAGGAACTTGCGAGATGGATGCAGAAAGATGTCATCCTTGGGTCGCTTCGTGTCCTCAAGACACACGAGGGTTTCGCCCGGCCTGTCGTTGTGATTTTATTGTGCCCTGTGACCACGCATCTCGTGACGTGGCCATAAGTGTGACTTACCGCGGTTCTACTGGGGGCTGTTAACATTTTTTAGATGGCAGTTGCTCTCAGTGGGACCCTGTGGTGTTTGTTTAACCCTTTTCCTCAAATGACATATATACATACTGGTTTTTTTTTAACTTGAGACATCGAAATATCTCAAAAAGTACCCATCCTATGAAAAAAATATCCGTACCCCCTCCCCCCCCCCCGACCCTCCAGGAGGCAGGAGTGGGGATAACTTTGTAATTTCAAATGGCAACTTCAATATTTTATCACAGATTCACATTCGTCTTTATGAAATACGTAAGTCTTCTTCTAAAATTTTTGTTCGATGCGCGAAGAAAAGACCCCCGCCCCCGTCCCCTGGGCCGGAGGGCAAATTTTTTCAAAGTCACTTTTTCCCCTCGAAAATAAAAAGTTTTTATTACGGAAGAAGAACGGGACCTAATGCGGAATAAGCCTATTTTGTGTGTTTTCATAATTCAAAATATTATTCCTATATCTGACAGAAACGAATTGTTTTTCTACTGCGAAGTGAGACCTTCTTATGGAGTTCTTGTGTTGGGCAGCCTCTTCAATCGCTCCTCCTACAAAATGAAGCTACCGCGCATTACAGGTAAACTTCAAATGTCATATCAAGTTCACAAATTTTCGCGGGGAAATTGGAGTAGAGTTTCAATCACTGATGCTAAAATCTCCTAGCAATTGTTTTATTTTAGAAACCACATTGTGATTTGAGGTTAGGAAGGAAGAAAGGAAAAAATGAATACCTAACACTATACTTCAATTAAAAATAATAATTATCCGCATAGTGAGTGAGGTTTTCAAACTGATTCCTGAAATAAGGTTGATTTTAATTACCAACTAAAACGTACAAGTGTCTACGCCGACGCCAGGCCCAGAAGTCGCCAGACATGGCGGTAAATTTTAAAGTGTACAGACTAAAGATTGTTTGCAAATGTGAAAATTATAAAAATTGTAAGAATTCTGCTGCTGCACGTTGTAGAATCGATAACCGTTTTATGTAATAAGTTAAAACATTAGAAAAAATTAAATGTTGTTTTTGTTTTTGAAGAATTCGAAAAAGGTTATTTCTTTTTTACTCATTCAATAAATCTTAAAATCATACTTTTCAAATAATTCTTTATTTAACATCCGTAAGTACGTCTTTGATAATGTCACGGCTTTGAAATATGTGTAATTTCTTCAAAAAAAGTATCGCGACCAGTGTCCGGTTAGCTCTCGAACATGAAATCTAACCAGGGTTGGCCCGGCCAGTAGTCGGCCGGCTCCCAACTAGGTGTTTCGAGAAAAATGTAGCGTGGTCAGCTTCCGACTGGTTCCCGACCGTGAAACCCAACCAGGTGTAGCCCGGTCGGGATCTGACCAGAAACCTTGTTGTAGTAGGGCCAACCTGGGCAATTTCTGCACGAGTACATATATATATATATATATATATATATATATATATATTGCCAACGGCAATACCACGCTGAAAACACCAGTTCCCGTAAGATCACTGAAGTTAAGCAGCGTTGGGCGCGGTTAGTACTTGGATGGCTGACCGTTCGGGGAATACTGCGAGGTGCTGGCCCGTCGTAGGTGTGGTGGACCCACACTGGTAGTATTTATCCACCTAGAAACACTACCCGAATCGGGTAGTGAGGCAATGAACTTTCGAGTTCGAAATGCTAATCAATTTTTTTTTATATATATTCATACATACATTGAATCAATTTTTTTCATGAAATATGAAGTTTACAAGGACAGTCAAAGTTATAAAATTATACAAAAATAACTACGTCCTGAGTTACTGGAAAATGATGCACGGGTCGATTAACTGAAAGAAATTTGCTGATAAATAATCAAACACATTTTATAATTATAAATACTTCAAACATTTAGTGAAGAGTCAGCGCTTTTAAAGTACATAAACATCGATATTTCTAAAGACAGTTAAGTCATTCTATTCTTAGCTTGGGCATAAATATGAAATCAATAATGTACAACAGGCATTTAGCATTACTGGCCCATCTATGCTCTAAACAACTGCGTTGTGCCCCCAACTCATTTGTTCTAGTTTACGAATACGGTTGATATTTGATAGTAGCCGTAATAAACTTACAAGAATCATATGCACCATGTCAAAAAAGGAAAAAATAACAATTCTGTGTAATCCGCACATAAATATCTATGAAAGTGGCACAGGAAGCAGGTACACTAAACTTGACAAGTCTTCATATAATATTGTAGTAAACATTGCATTTTCTACCCAAAATTTTCCGATACGTGCACAGTTTTGCACAAACTTTCATGTAAGGGCATGCATGCGATCATTAACACCAAAAATGAAATAACCATACACACCCTCTTGGTACTTAGAAAAGGATACGGCTAACAAAACTGACCACCTACGCCCTGAGGAGTTAAGAAGGGAATCCATGCATTTTGACAACTGCGCTGTTTTGCATATATGGGCATACTCATATCTATCTTCATCAATACTGATTGGACTTTTCATTTCACACAGATTTACTATTACACCTATAAGCCTATTCATCTTCTTGACAGCTAAGGAGGGATACAGTGCATATTAACTGCTGCGTCATTTTCGAAATAAGGAATTATCTATGCTCCTCAATTCTAATTGGATATTTGGATTGTTCCCACCTTTCCTTCACGTCATAACGTGTGCGATCATAGACGCTGATTCGTCATCAGACATACCGTACGTCAAAAAAGTACTCACCCCACTCCGAAACTGAACAAGGGTGATGCTCATAAACATTGAAACATCGCAGGAAAATATTCAGTCAGAAGTGATCCTTAGTTAGTAACCAGTTCAGTGTCAAGCAAGAAACATCTCTAACCCCAGACCAAGTAGTTCAGTCGTCAACAGTCTAGAGATATATGGCCCAGCAACTGAACAACAAACGAACAGGTTAAAATCATTCACCTGCCGTCGCGAACCCTCCAGGGGTTTGAATCTGAAAAGCGAGAAACGAGCCAGTACCAGAAGCTAGCAGGTTCGCTGATAGGGTGGAATTCCATTTCTTTTGAAAAGTCCGTAGATTAATTCGAACAAAGAGATGCTTTACTTGCAACGTTTTTAATTATTGTGAATTCTTGTGAATCATGACATTTTTTTAAATCTTCATAATCTAGTTAAAATTTGGAATACGGTTGAATCCTTCAAAATCCTATGTATTCTGTTTCATTCTTTTAAAATCTCTCAATATATTTTGAAGGCTTTAAATTATATACAAATCTTCTAACATCTCATGTAATTTATCGTAAAATCCATTGCCATTTTTTGAATCATTAGGAATTATTTAGAAATCTCTCGAAATATTAAAAATCTGGTTGAATCCCGTGAAATCTACTGACATTTTTTTGAAATTTTATGAAATCCATATAAATTTTCTGAAGATGGGATTTCCATAGTATCAATATTTCCGATGTACGAATCCCGAGCAAAGAAATTGTTTACGATTTACTGTCTATATGTTAAAAAATTCATTAACAAATAAATGAATAAAATGCGAGAAAAATAACGAAATGAGTAAAGAGCAGTCATTTGAATCCAAAAGCGATTTCTGAACACCTATGGATAATATAATTGATCGTGGTTAATGACAGCAGGGTTACTGATTGCTAGATCAAGATTCGATTCGAATTACATGATTACATTTTTCGAGCGCCTTCGTCCGCGAGCCGAAGACTGGGGAGAAAGAATAAACGTAAAAGCGGTGGTATCAGGGTGGGGTCTCCGAGACCCCATCGGTGAAGGGAGCAAGTCTGGACGCTGTCGCTACTCGTCCCATCGGTCCAGGTACCACCTTCAGTAGTTACTGTCCGTACCACACAGACCGAAGCATGAGCCGTCTAAGGAGCGTGGCCCTAGTGGCCCTAGCGGCCATATTTTCCAGTGGTGAGTAGGTTGCGTGCACTTCCGGGTCTCCTTCCTGTTTCTAAGACTTCAAAATTCATATTCCAATAAAATAATACAAACTTGTGACAACGGAATAACAAAAAAAGATTTCATAATTTCTTGATAGATTATCTGCACGTAATTACGAACTTTTATTTTGATTTTTAGTGTTTTTACTATTTTTCGGAGCGCGTCAAGAATCTGCTTATACGTCTTACTATCATTTAATTACTTCCTTAAAACCATTTGTTTTTATCTTGAAAATATCGTTTATACTTCAAGCATATGGTAGCATATTTATACATTTTCTAGTGAGCACATATTGGAATTTTAAAATTTGAATAATAGATATAGAGAAACTTGCTCCTCATTTAACTGCCTTAATGAATAATAGACAAATAATGTTGCGCTCAATCCTATTGACAAATAAATAAAGAAGTTAATAAATAAATATCTTGAAATTACAAATAATAATGAAAGTCAGCTTTCAGTGGAAATTATAACGACGCTTAACTGTAGGCAATACAATAAAGGCACAGTTTCTCACACACACAATCTGAGTAACTGCTCTGACGAAACAAGATTCATGAATTCTGGTTGAAGGATTTTGACTTGAGTTTGATAACTGTAAAATTTGAGGAGTGAACACATATTCGAGTTGGCGTACGTTCGGAAAGTAACATTCGTAACTACTGGCGCATTCTCGTACATCCCACATGCAGGACGGTTTCTTCCTGTCTGTGGGGCGGTATGCAGTGGGAACTCTTGAGTATACAGTCCGGTCTTTGCAGTTGTTACGAAACGAACAGGAATTCTTAGGCTACGAACCGCTTTCACTGTCGCGGCCTGTCTACATGTCGCCATATGGTTACATCCATTCGACCTATGATATAATGTAATGCACGTTTTAAAAACTTTTTTTGGCCAGAAAATATGAAACTACGATCTTTACTGAGATGACAGTAAAATGAAAAATAAATTTGGTACCTGAAAACTGTAGAGTATCATGTAAAATATTCTGATGAAGCAAAATTAAATTTTGAGCATTTTTTATGGTTGAAGATATGTTTGTTAGTTACAATGGAAAACTATACAGGAACCTGCGCAAAAAAAAAAACTAATTTTAATTGGTCCAAGTCCTTTTGGGGAATTTCTTCTTGTTTCATTATTCATAAAATAAATTATTGTTAG
>CAKNXH010000216.1:3085-39928 GCA_932178445.1 Andricus quercusramuli | reverse complement strand
TATTCCCACGTATTTGGCGCGAGGTACTTTGGGATGATATATTTTTAATTTCCAGTAGTATGTTATATTGACCCTTAACTGAGACGCAGTGTTTTTTAGCCAAAAAGGACTTCAATTGATAAAGTAAGGCATGAAACAAATAATACGCAGCAAACGTAAGCCTAACTTTTTCTGCGTTTTAGTTTCTCACAGAATTTTATGAATTATGTGACGCGAGCGTAGGAGTTGTGTTTTAAAATTAATTAACGTTACACTTCAGAATTGAATTTAATTTGGTGGTTTTTCTTTCATTAAAATTTTTTCACATTCCTCAATTGCATTTTAGGAACACAAAAAGATAATAGTCGTGGAGAGATTTTTTCTTGGGTGAACATATTGTGGACATATTGTCCTATTGAAAACAGTTGGTTGTTGACCAAAATATTATTTGAGTATCGTATTTTACATAATAATTCAAAGAATTGAGCTGAAAGATAGTTTTAGGCAACTTGCTGCCTAAAAATTATGAAAGAGCATCAAATTTCCAAAGAAAGCAATGTTTATAAAAACAGGAAATATTTTCTATAATCCAGAAATGCTTAAAAAATTTATATTTTTAAAAACATCTTGAAGCCTGAAATTTTATTTGAAAACCCTATAGTAGTTCATATTAACATCATAGCTATACAAATGCAGAAAATATAATAATTTCAAAAAATATCCAGTTTTTTCAAGATTTCAAATTTCGAAAATAATATAAAGTTTCATCAATAATGAAAAAGTCAAATAAATATAATATTTGCCATCAAAGCAGAAAGACATTCAAACAATTTCAAAATAAGAAAAATTGGTCGAAAGAAATTTCTATAATTTTGAACATAAACTTAAATATTTTTTAGCTTCATAGTGAGATTATACAATCTATGGTTTAAAGATATTACACTCGAAATTTTAATTTAAAATTGTAATAATTTGATTTAAATCTATCAAATGAATACTAGAGCTCCATAGTCATTTCATTTTTACCATCTACAAGAAAGATATTACAAAGTAGTTATTCAACAAACATTTTGTGTTGACCTTTTCAAAGATTCAGTATCTCTTATGTAAATTAAATCCACCGTTATAGTACTCTAAAGTCTCTTTGCGTTTTACCTTTACTGGAGTTCGCAATGGATAATGCACAATGGATAGCCGACGGCTGATTTTTTTCGTCACTGTATTTAATATTCATTCGTTGAACGTGAACGTCGCGCCAGTTACTTCATTCATACGTCTTCGGTCTTTGTCAAAGAACATAATAACAGGAAATGCAATGCTGTCAAACTCAGGCGCGGATCCAGAGAAGGGCTTTGGGGGAGGGGGTATCCAATAATTACCCTTCCCCCTCTACTCCTAAGGCGAAGGTTAATTATTATTATACCATTAAGCCTTTTCCCTTCCGGGGTAGGCGTGACTTGTTCGGTTGGAAGGTAGTGAAATAGGTATATAGGTATGAGGTTGATCGGTATATGGGCTCCGACCGAGGTTGCTGATCAATCTCTCTAGCGATCACCCCAAGTGAGGAGCCTCACAAAATTATTATGTATGGTTCCCACTTGGGTCACTCTGTTTATAAACTATTTGTCGCCACATATTTCTGTCCTGGCATACTACTCTAGCTTCATTCACGTCCATGCATTTTTTCATGCAGGCTCTTGTATTTCTATGGCTTCTTATGTCTCTTCGTATTAGTGTCTCATTCACAGATTCTAACCATTCTTTCGGCAGTCTACCTCTGGGCATTTTGCCATTTACTTTACCTTTATACACTTGCTTGGTCAGTCGTTCATCTTTCATTCTTTCAAGATGTCCGAACCACCTTAGCTGATTTCTTTCCCATATGTCAACTAGTGTGTCCCCTGTACCACATTCTTTGAGGATTCTCTCGTTTCGTACTTTGTCCATCAGTGTTTTCCCGCATATTATGCGCAGAGGTTTCATGCCGATCGCGTTGATTTTACTCCTGTCCTTTTCTTGACAGGTCCATGTCTCGCTACCGTATAGTACAGTCGGTACGAAAATAGAGTTATGTATGGCCATTTTAGCTTTTTTTGATATGTTTTTATTTGTGAGGATGGACCTAGCTCTACCGATAACCTGCTTACCCTTATTTATGCGCCTATCTAATTCCCCATCTATTTTTCCGTCGTTAGTGAATAGACTACCTAGATATACGTACTTGTCAACTTGTTCTAATTTCTCATCATTTAGGACTATGTTGTATATTGTTTTCTCACTCTTTCCCTCAAACACCATGACTTTCGTTTTATTCACGTTAATTTTGAGGTCCATGTTCTTCATGCTTGTATTAAGTTTATTCAACATTCTTTGCAAGTCTTCGACTGATTCTGCCATAACAATCTCTTCATCCGCGAAAGTCAACCCACGTACCTTGACGGTTTCGAGATCTACACCTTTTTCGTCGAAGAGGGCAGTTCTAAGACACTTATCCATGAATATGATAAATAGCCACGAGGACATAACGCATCCTTGTTTCACGCCTTGCATAATATCGAACCATTCACTCTTTTTCCCATTTACCCTTACACTCGCTTTACTACCTGTATATATTGTTTTTATTGCTTGTAGGAGCCCTCCATCCACTCCATACTCTATAAGGACTTCCCAAAGTTTACTTCTATTTACCGTGTCGAATGCTTTTTCTAGACCGATAAATGCACAGAAGACTTTCTTTCCTACTCTCAAACTTTCTTCTGCGACCTGTCTTAGGCTAAATATTTGATCCCTACATGATCTTCCTGGCATAAATCCACTTTGGACTTCCCTGTAATTTCCATTACCCTACGGATAAGTATTTTTGAGTATATTTTACTTACGGTACTTAGTGGGCTGATACCTCTGTAATTACTGCAGTTGCTTTTATCTCCTTTTCTTTTGTATATTGGTACGATAATCGCTTTTCTCCAATCGTCTGGGACTTCTCCCGTTTCGATACATAAATTTATTAATTCGCACAACCTGTGAGGTATGTACTCGCCACCGTATTTAAGCATTTCAGCGCTAATATTGTCTATACCCGCAGCCTTACCGTTTTTCAAGTTCTTAATTATATCTCTGACCTCAGTGACACAGACTTTTTCAATTGGGTTTTCTAATGCATTATCTTCTACGTCGCAGTTTGGTTGTCCGATATTTTCACCTCCCAATAGTTCTTTGAAAGACTCTTTAAAAGCGTCTACTATTCCGTCTATATCATATAGCATTTCGCCTTTGCTGTTTCTCATGCTAGCAAACTCTGTACTTTTACTTTCCTTCAACTGTTTATATAATAGTTTCATAATTCCTTCAAAGCAGTTTATTATTTTATTCTTTTCTTCTGTTCTGATTTTCTCTTTACTCTCTTTGACGAGTCGTTTAACTTTCCTATTTTTGTGTCTGTAATCATTTTTAAGTCTAGTTCTCTCCTCATCGCTAAGACCTGTCATGTTCAGCGTTTTATTGTGCGCTTCTTTCTTTTCTTTTTGGGCTGCCGCAATTTCATCGTTCCACCACGCATCGCCAGACTTTCTTCCTACAACCGCTGTACCACATACTTCAGTCGCAGTTTTGACAATGACATCCCGTAATAAAGTCCACGCGCCCTCTATATCTTTATTGCTTATAAGCGCTTCCCACGTTGCCCTATCTATGCTTTCAGTTAACCTCTTTTTAAACTCTGTTTGCACTTCTTGTCTCTGTAAATTTTTAATTTTTATTCGTGTTTGTTTCGTTTTCTTTGTTTTCTTCGTTCTCCATCCCCGCCCTAAGTTTATTTTGCAGCCTAAAAGGTAATGATCAGAATTGCATTCGGAACGTTGGACACCGACCCATCCGTTCATATCTCCTAGCAGAATTATTCTTTCACCTTGATCGCAAATACTTATTGTATCATTTAGAGTGTCCCAGAAGGCGTCCTTAACTTCCCTCGAATCGCTATCAACTGGTGCGTAGCACGCTATGATAAATAATCTTCTGATTCCTACCTTCATTCTAGCCCACAGCAATCTGGGTGATACAAAATTATGCTCTATGAGATGATGACTTGCTTTTTCATTCATAATTAAACCGACCCTTTGACTACGATGCGATTCGCTATCTACTCCTGACCATATTTCACAACCGCCTTTCAACACCCCATTCCCTATTTTTCTAAATTCGCAACCCTTTTTCTTTGTCTCAGGTACACAAAGAATATCTAGTTTTCTTACGTGCATAGTTTCTCATAGTTCTCTTATCTTAAGATCATTCACTCCTCTAGCATTCCAAACACCCAGTCTCCATTCATCGCCCGAAACAAGACTTTTACGTTTACCGTGTGCATGCCTTTGGTCAATCCGAGTTTCAGTCCGTTCCGAGGCTACTTTATTGTTTGCATTATTCATGTTTAGATTGTACTCCCAACTATCACCTGTATGCGCGAGATTCGTTTTGCGAGTCGAAATCATGTCCGAATTAAATAGTGATTTGTCTTATGGTGGAGTCAAGCTGTAACGTCAGTTCCACCAAAACTTCTGTTACTGGGGGGCGGGGGGATAAGGACATGAGAAAGGAAACCGAGAGTCTCAATAGGTGGGTGATTTATGCTGAGAAGGTCACCAGCCTTAAGCAGCGTTTTATTAGATAGGAGTTGATATGCTCCCATTTGTCGATTGCCGGCGGTTATAAAATCTTTTATTGAATAAATCTGCACACATAAAAAGGAAAAATAATGAAAATTTTAAAACTTCTTTTAAAATCTTTTGAAAATTTTCTTTTAAAAATTCTTTCCCTATTTTTAAATGAACGACTGATTTCTGAGAGTACTAGAGTTCTTTAAATCCGACAAGGAGAACTTAAAGTATTTGAAGATCCCCCCCCTCCCCCCACCCCTCAACCTATCCAAACATGGGGGGAAAACTTGTATTTTAGCAAAAATGACTATAATTTGGTATATAATAGAAAACTCATCTTTTTTAAAACAGGTTGTAGAGTCTTCCATTTCTTGTCTGTTTCCAAGTTGCACTTTGGTTACGCGGTTATAAAATCTTTTATTGAATAAAACTGCACACATAAAAAGAGTTTATAGAAAAATAATGAAAATTTTAAAACTTTATATTTTGTATGCAGTTCTTTCCCTATTTTCAAATAACCGACTGACTTCTGAGAGTGCTACAGATGGACTGATTTTTGGGAACAAAGGGCAGAATTGGAAGGGGTCGAATGACACTTGCGTTTCATTTTTTCTCTTTTTCTTAAGTTTGACCGTTGCAGATATTGAGTGTTTCAAGATTTTTCAAATACTTTCGGATTCGTAAGAGTAATAATTTTAAAATCATTCCTTGGCTCTGAATTTGTAATCTAAATTATATAAATTAATGTCATAAACATAGTTAACAAATATTTAAATAGGAACCATGATTTCATATTTACAAGCTGTGTCTTGTATGCCATGGTATAATCATTAATCAACAAGTACAAAATATTCATAAAATTTTCTAAGTCAAGTATAA
Source organism: Andricus quercusramuli (assembly GCA_932178445.1). Lineage (NCBI taxonomy): Eukaryota > Metazoa > Arthropoda > Insecta > Hymenoptera > Cynipidae > Andricus > Andricus quercusramuli. Next base: position 34,418 of record CAKNXH010000216.1, on the reverse strand, counting down.
ACTATAAGAAGATTATTTTTAAGCAGCAAAATTAAGGCGTCTATTTTCACTCTTTGCGAAGCGCGTAATGATCCTTTAAACTTACACTGAGATATCTCTGTGCACATTTCAAAATTCGAGACCTGTCAGACGATCTGAGCCCATATCTGACCGAAGCCAAGTCTTCAGCCTAATCGAGGGAAAAATTGCCACTCAATAATTCACATATTTGAAGTGGAAGCTTTTAACAATTTTGGAATAAACAATTTTAAATTGAATGTCTTTAGACTGGAAAATAAAACATTTCAAACTTGTATGAATTAAACATTTCAAAGATTCAAATAAATATAAATCTGCGGCATTGGTTATCTCATGGATAATGGCGTTCTCGGTTCAAATCTGGGCTAAGGCAGATTTTTTCTTGCTCTAAAAAATTATTCATCTGAAGTAACTGTTTAAACTAATCAAAATTCGGTTTAATTATAAATTCACGCCATCATTTCCAATGCCCTAAATTGAAGAATGAATCAACAAATTCATGAATGTTCAAAATTGTATAATTATTCTGCAATTTTGAGTTAAAAACATTGAAAATTGAAAGATTACAATTTTTTTTATAAATTGAACACTTTTTAAATTAGAAGTTATATAATTTTCATTTTTAGTCCTTACATAATAATTCTAAAGTGTTTTATTTAAATTTCGATTCTACACAGTGAACTAATTTCAATGCTTTTGAAAGTCTTGAGAAATTTCAAAATAGTAAGCTTTCGCCGAAGCTTTTTATTTCTTTTGAAAGGTATTTTTTACTTTTACGCTATTAGTTATTTTTTTAAATTGAACTAATTTTTCCGTATTTAAAACGAACTATCTACTGATTTTTAAGTCTTATTTTTCTTATGCAATTATTAGTTGACTTTCCCATCTCTTCATTTCTTGGTGTGAGCTTGAACTTTTTGTTACATAAAGGCAAACATTTTCTTTCTATAACGGAGCCGAGAATGAAGAAACTTGAAAAAATGTATCTGTTGTTCCATGTCAGAAATGAAAACATTAAACTCCATATTACTCTTGAATTGTTTGTTTGAAAAACATCAAATTCATGTTTATTTTATGAAGTACGTATTTACTTAAATATGAGGTCATCTGATATATATTCGATATAAAGCATACCTTCCACTGATTTTCAATTCTAAAATATGTGAAAAACTGAAGTCGCAATGAAATAGCCAGAATGCTGAAATAAAAGACAGACCATTATTGATATTTTCTGTGATCCTTACATTTCATTAACAAAATTTATAGTTTTCAAAACTTAGCTATTGAGACCAAAACAATCGTAAAAGTCGAACTGGCAAAACGTAAACACATTACTCGCAAATCTCGCAGTCAGCTGAGTTCGGTCCCTGTTCACCATAAATGGTTATTCACAATTAAATTATGTTTCTTGAATTCATGAAAGAATTCGAGACCCTGATTGGCTGTGTCAATGACATAGTTGGGAATCTACATTGGCAGTCAGGCTCTCTTGCTGAATGTGGATACGACGCAAGAGTGACATTGCCAGTGTTGGGAATACATTGTAACATTGCAATACGTTGCCAGAGTATCTGTACGTAACTACGTGTTATAAAATGGGCGCTAAATTTGACAAGTAGACGCTGATATTTGATGTCTTCTCCAGAACCGTATTCAAGGAGGAAATTCGCTTTCCAGTATCGAACACGGTAAACTTCAATAATTATCTTATTTGAAAAATTCAAGTCTCGGCTTCAGAGAGGGGGGGGGGGGGGGGCCCAATACACCTCCCCCTTGGATCCACACCTGGTTAAATTTCCATACAAATAATACCAAGTAGCTTCCACAATGAATTACGGAAATAAATAAAAAATTTGGCTATGATAATACGGGGATTTTTAATTAATTTCGCTTGATTTAATATTATCAACAAATTTTAGCAGGTGAACACTTAAAAATAAATTCTGTATTCTATTTTTTAGATTTTCTTTTGCTGTTTTTGCTTCCTGAGACCAGAAAAACAGTTATGTGTTGAATGTATAAAAATATGTAATGCCATTTCAAGTTTCTCCAGAAGGGTCCAGAAAAATTAAATAATATTAGAAACAGAAAATATTTGGATATATATTAACATGTATATTTATGTTTTTCAAGTCTCCAGTCTGTCAATTCCTGGACATGGACCAGCACTCTTAGGAGCACCAAGTTGTCCTGAAATATATGGCGAACAGGCATACCCACATCCAGATGATTGCAATTCTTTCTTCCTCTGCACGAATGGAAGTTTGACCATGGAACACTGTGAGAATGGACTCCTTTTCGACGGTCATGGCAACATTCACAACCATTGCAATTACAACTGGGCTGTTAACTGCGATCATCGCAAACCTGATTGTACGTATCTCGAATTATAAGAAACGTTATGTTAATCATTCTTAATTTTTAATTGATCAACGGCTGACTAGGCATTAAATTTCACTACAATGACGTAGGAAAGCATGGCAATTTTTTTCCACAAATTTCAAATTTCAAGGAAAGATATATTGCCTCAATTTTTTGTCACTGAACTGAGAATAATCCAAAAAGTTAAATTTATCAACTTCACTGAGGAAACTGTGTTGATGAATCAACAAAACAGTTTCATTAATTTAGGATCTACATGAAAATACAATATTACACGTTTGTATATCACAGAATGAGTATGTAATCTCTGTCTCTAACCTTATGCCTTCTTGCTTCCATTCATATTTAAGTTTATCTAATTGTAATTTGATTTCACGTACTTACATTAAGTGGTGAAATTTGAAGAATTTCTAAGTTAAATGGTTCAACGCGACTCATTCTTTAATTGGAATCTTGAAAATTTGCACAACTTCACTGAATCAGCTACAGCTCAATTTTGAAAAACCTGACAAACTTCTAAAATTAAGTAGGTTAAATTATAACGTTCGATTTTATTTAATAATGGCAAGAATGGCGAAACATGCAAAAAGTCTACATCATTAGCTGAGGCATATAGTGAGGACAATAATATGTAGAAATTCAGGAAGATGTAGATTATTGGCTGGGGCTTCAAATATCGTTTTGAAACTTTAACATGTATAACTCAACAGGCTTTTGATTCAGACCGTGGCTGATAATAGAAAAAATGTTATGCTGGTTCGGATCCCATCTAAATCTGTAGGTTCAACCAGAATGCACTTGGCTATAATCCAGTCCATGGATAGCCGGGTGAAAAAAAACCAAGCTGCTCAATATTACATATAAGGCATGTTACTCTAGTCAGATTATTTGACTGCATTATATGTAAAAATGCATCCGTGACTGATGATACATACGTGTAGAAATTTTTTCTGACATATTCGGCTGTAACCATAGTCTGAGGTTTTCTTTTTGGTAATAATAATAATTATAAATCTTTATGAGTTTGACAACCAATACACAAATATATATCAACATAATTAGATACCAAAAATAAATGAACTATTAACAATTAACAATAGCTCACTTCGTTCCTTACAATATTTCTTATAACTTTATTGGGCACTTTTTTATTTCATATCCTTGAATATATTGCTTTATCCGCAAAATGAGTACTTCATAAATAACAGAATTTCCATAAAAATTAACCAAATAGAATTTTACAAAATCTCCCGAATACTAAAATAAGCTATACAATATGGTTAAATAAAAATGAGGAAGATTTCATGAAACGGAAGAGAAAACTATATCTTTTTTTATTTATCCCTTGGGTCTCTCGTTTGAAATTCATTAATAGTAATTGTTATTTTGATGAGCGTGAAAAATATTTATTTAAAATATTGTGAATGTAAATAACACTTATTATGTTTATTATACAAATTAGAAAAAAATTAATAGAAGAAAAGTCTAAAACAGTAAATGTTACGTCTAGTCAATTGTACAACATCATAGACTTAGTAAATTTTGTTGTAATTTGCATTCATTACTTCTTGTAATAGTAGAGAGTTCTAAAATGCCTTCGAGTTACACTTAATAAGACTTAATGTTTCGCAAGGCTTTCTCTCAGCTCTATAATCTGTTTCACGCATATTGTTTACGTCCATTCAATCCTTTCTTCTTTCATTATTGCATAATTTTATACTATCAGGAAATTGCCATTGTACTTCAAACAAGGAAATATTCTATTAAATCTGAATCTGATTATTTGTCATTTATTTCGACTGAAGTAAGTAATTGCCCTTATGGAAAGTTTGTATGTTAACTGTCACAAATATCTAAAATTATTTTCACAAAGTTCGATTACTAAAATATTTTGAATATAAATAGAACAATAAAGGAGATAAAATAAATAAGAGAGGCAAAGAATCTAAATTTTCTCATTTTTGAAGTAGAGAATCAATATTAAAATTAGGAGAAGTTTTACATAATAATATATATTCTACCTGACTTCATCCAGGACCCTTCAATAAATATTGTGGAATATTCGACCATATTCGAAAATGTATATAAGCTCAAATAAGCGTTGAAGAGTCTAGTGAATTATATAGCAGTCAGAATTAATTTTCAGGTTATTAAAAATTCTTCGCATGTATTCCAATATTCTGAAATATTGTAGAATGATGTAGAAGATTTGGGAATTTCCTAGAATACCTTGCACATTACCTCGCATTGTTCAATACCGTTCTGAAATTGGCTTGAATTTACTATAAAAGAAAATCTCGATTGCTTTTCACTTTTATACACTGAGAAATATGGATCATACCCGGTGATAAAGAATATGTTGCCGGATATAATCTTAGACTATTAACTGTGGGACAGCGATCGAGATTCTAAAAACTACAATCGCAAGATATCAAGAAGTACATATTACAAGATAATATCTTGTATTATGAAATTTTATAATCTAAGATAATAAAATCCATAATCTAAGATTTTTAAATGTGATATGTATGTTATATATATATATATCAATTTTTTAAACGCGCAATTAGTTCGAAAGCGGCTATCACAGAACTGCAAAAACGAAAGTGAAGGCGGCTAAGTTCCTGTACTCGTACAAGTGGCTTGTACAAGTGGCTTGTACAAGTGTAATTAGAAGAAATATAAACTTTTTTAAATCTGGGATGTTACAAATGTTCGACGATTATAAGAATTCAACATCTAGATATTATATTTGGTAACGCCTTCATATATTAGAGAAATATTATATACACCAGAGACTCGATAGATGAACAATCTCGGGGGTTGCCTGAAAATAGCCTTGTTCATATAGCGCGTTCAGCGGAACGTAAACAGGTAGGGCCGCCTGAACCGTTTCCATGATATTGCGCAATGTGCATGACTGAGTTGTTTTGAATGCGTCCCTTCATAGGCGGAATCGCAACCGTCTCTCGCCCTGCCCCCTGAGAAACTGTGGAGACCAACGATTGTAGGAAGTCACATAACGCGTTCGCTCGTTCGTTCAAATAGTGAGTCTCTGATGTATATATATATATATAATATAACAATAATAAATAATATAATAATATATATATAAATCACTCTTTGGTAATTTCTGTCAAAGGAAAATGTTGCAAGGATCAGAGGAAGAGTGTCCACTAATTACTGCTGAAGAAGTGAAGAAAGTTATCACTAGAACTAGGAACTGTTCAGCGCCAGGGTCAGATGAAATCAACAACTTTTGGTGGAAGAAGTTCACTCCTACGTACCAACATCTAGCTCGTATATTCACTACTTTCTTAAACGGAGAACCACCATCCCGCAGTGGTTGATGGAAGGACGCACGGTACCGATCCCTAAGACCGGAGATTTGCCAAGTCCAAAGAACTACAGGCCCATAGTTTGTTGAAACACCAGCTACAAACTATTAGCTGGAATCCTTAGAGAGGGGATATTAACATCTATCGAGCCGGTATGGAGTGTAATATTTGAACAACGTGGATGCAAGAAAGGGCTGGCAGGTTTCAGGGAGAACCTGTTAATAGACAGGTGTATTACCCAGCCAGGGCTCGATCAAGTATCGACTCAATCTGTCCATGGCTTAGATTAAGTACCGTAAGGCATACGATAACACAAATCATGAGCAACTTATCAAACTTCTTGAGTGCCTGGAGGTGCATCCAAGAATAGTGAGATGCATGAAAGAGGTGATGCTCTTGTGGCGGCCAAGATTTGTAATAACATCTGAGAAAGACAAGTAACTAGAAGCAATGTCACATACTGGGTGTCCACGCTGGGACTTAGTGAAAATTATGCAACCCGTCTTACACGCCAATTCTATTCTTATGCCCGTGTATGGTGAGTTGCATACTTTTTGGTAAGCCCTTGCGTGGACACCATGTATAGAAGGAGGGTCTTCCAAGGAGACTCTCTAAGTCCGATAGTTTTCTGCATCTCTCTCTTGCTTCTATATATTGTGCTTCGAGCAAAAAGCTCTGGATACCTTCGTGGCCCGATAAACAGAAGAGAATATAAGGTTAAACACCTTTTATACTTGGATGACCTTAAACATTTTTCTTCCGCAAGAGAGGACCTTAACATCCTTGTGGTGGCGGTAAATAGGTACTCTGGAGCGATTGGCATGAGCTTTGGGCTAGACAAGTGTGCCTGCGTCCACCTACACCAAGGAAGACTAGAAACTACATCATCACGTAACGATCAGGATGTTCACCTCATAGGTGGAAAAACCATTCAACATATTGATAATGGAGAAGTATATGCATATCTTGGAATACTGCAAGCGGAAACCCAAGATGTGCGTGTGTTAAAAAAGGCCCTTGAAAAAGGTATCGCCTAACTCTCAGAAAAATTTGGGCTTCCGAATTATTTGGGAAGAATAAGATCCACACGACCAATATGCTGGCCATTCCTATACTGCTTTACACGTTTCGTGCAGTAAAATGGAACGTCGATGAGTTGAAGCAACTTGACCGAAGCACACACAAGATGACGACAATCCATCGAGGTCAACATTCTAGATCTTCCGTACTTCGAATATACCTCCCTCGAGATAAATGAGATAGAAGTTTGCCGAGCTTGGATTGTCTTCAACGAAGAACGGTTCTGGCTACAGCCTGCTCAGTTCTAAATAGCATAGATTCTCTTATGCGACTCGTACATCAACAAGAAGTCGTCAATGCCGCAGAGAAGCTTTGTCTTCCATTTGATTTCAACGACACTACACATGGCCTAGCATCACTAACACCTTTGGTGCTCGAAAGTGGTGTACACGCGTTATAGACACCTTAGCTTACCGTGAGCGCATAATTCATGTACTTGTAGGCGATATAATTTACGTGATTGAATTCTCGGAACCAGCCGATACTAATATCAAGGCAAAGGAGAAAGAAGAACGGGTGAAATATCAAGCTCTTCTTTTCGATCCTAGCAGGCTATATCCAGGCTACAAAGTCCATTTCGTAGTTCTCATAATCGTCTGTCTTAGAGGTATGAAAGCTTTATTTCTTAGCCAACTCAACCAAATCTAGGCTTGCCAACGTCAGGTTTAATCCATCGCGAGCTGGTTGCAAAAGGCTGTTCTTCTGGGATCACTTCATCTGGTCCTTCAAAACTGTCCCTCATAACATTCTTCGTAAGATTGTTTGCATAAATTTTCCGTTCTTTCTTACCTTTTAGGAAAATGGATTAAACGAATTGGATAATTGAACTTAAGAATAATACTCCGTATAGAAAAGTATATTGGCGCGTATAATCTATAATATTTTTCTAATATATGAAGGCGTTACCAAATATAATCTTTAGACGTTAAGTTCTTGTAATCTGCAGATATTTGTAATATCTCAGATTTTAGAATATCCAGGCATCTGTTTAGTCTTAGATGGTACGTCGCGTCGTAGCGCGTGTCATACACTCTGCCTGCATCGTAAAAGTCAATCATTAAGTTATAAGGTAATTATTAGCGCTAAAGCACATCTGATTTAGATTTAGAAAATGAGCAGGTTTATATTTTTCTTCATTAAACGTTGCTGTCGCTTGTGCAAGTACAGAAATTTACACTCCTTGACTCATGTTTTTTAGTCCTGTGATAGCCGCTTTCGTACTTATTGCGTGTTTGGAAAATTGAAATTTGTTTCCATTTCTACTCACAGGTTCGTGTATCAATGTTTTGTATAGGCATATAAATTCGTTTACATAAATTATATATATATATATATATATATATATATATATATATATATATATATATTATTCAATCAACAGAAAAACGTCCTGCGTAATATATGGACGATCCATACGTTACGCGCACACCGCAAAAGATTTTGTGTATTGGCATAATGATTTTAATTCTAAAATGTACTATTCTGGAATTTTTTCAAATTCTCTAGATTATTTCTGAATATTCTAGGTGATTTTGAAATTTCATAATCTTCTAGTTATTTCTGTACTTTCCTATCAAATTTGATCCAAAAGTTCGTCAAAAATTGGACAAATTCGTTTTGTGGGGAAAAAACTGTTGACAACTTACATAACTACTACATTGAAAATTACAACTTTATTCCAGAACGTTTCCGAATAGCTTGGACTATTTTTTTCAAATTCTGGAATATTTTAGATTTTCCTCGGAAAATCTGGAGTGTTATTGAATATTCCGTAATGTATGTGATTTTTTCTTCTCGAAAATCCTGGAATGTCTTTAAATTTTGTAGGATTACTAGATTTTTTCTAAAATGTTGCACATCTTTTGACATTTCTTGCAACTCTCAAAATATTGGAGCATATTCCAAACTATTTTACAATATTCGAAAATGTTTTAAAGCATTCCATATAATATTCCAGAAATTTCAAAGCTTTTCTCGGATATTTTCTAAACTTCAGAATTTTTTAAATGTTCCGGAACATTATTCTGAAATTTTTTAGTGATTTAGAAATTCCTCGAATGTTTTCACTTCTCATATATTCTGATATGTTTTAGATTTATACGAAATGTTCTATATTACTCTCGTATTCAAATAGAGGGTTTTATTTTAGTGACTCCTTTAAGTACACCAGGATGCGAATACCAGTTCGGTCTATATCCTGACAGCGATTCCTGCAGTACAACTTACATTAAGTGCGTACATGGACAACCACTCGAAGAACATTGTGATGCTGGATTGGCCTACGACCCCAAGAGTCACACGTGTGTATGGCCCGATCAACTTATCCCGTACTGCAACCCAGAGGCCATTGTAGGGTTTAAGTGCCCTTCAAAAGTACCCGCACACACTGCTGCTGCCAAATTCTGGCCATTCCCAAGGTAAAATGCATATTTCTTAGATTTTGTAGACAAATCCGGATTGTAGCCGAATTCCTAGGCATCTGGCTAAACTGCTACTTTTTTAGTTTTCAAAAAAAAGCTAACCTAAAAAATATGAACTTGCCAAGGTAGCTGAACCACGAAATTTCTAAACTTTTAAAACCATGAAATCGGTAATATATTTACACACAAACCTCAAACTCTCAAACCTCAAACCCACGAACCTCAAACCCACGAACATCAAACCCCCAAACCCGTAAACCCACAAACCTCAAACGCGCAAACCTTAAATCCACGAACATAAAACCTCCATGGCCATAAACCTACAAACCTCAAACTCACAAATCCATAAACCTAAAACCCCAAACCCACAAACCTGAAACACATAAACCTAAAACCACAAATTCACAAACATCAAACCCACAAACCTCAAACCCACGAACCTCAAACCCACAAAAATTAAATCTCGAACCCATAAACCCACAAACCTCAAACCCACGAACCTGAAACCCACAAAAATTATAACTCAAACCCACACACCGCAAACACATAAACCTGAAACCACAAATCCGCAAACCCACAAACAGAAAACCTACAAACATCAAACCCCATGTTCATAAAACTCAACATATAAGTACATCATGCAGAATAGTACACGAACCTACCAAGCTTTAGGGTTTAGGGTGTATGGTTGATGGGTTTAGGGTTTATGGGTTTTGGGTTTGTGGGTTTGCTGTTTGTGGGTTTGTGGATTTGTCGTTTTAGGTTGATGTGTGTTAGAATGTAAGTACATATATGTTTGATTACCGACCGCGGATAAACGAGATACTGGAACCGGAAACCGAGAAATGTACGACGAGTGTATGGGTGTTAGAGAGAGAGGCAGTCGCGTCGAGTCGAGCGACGGGGAACGATACGAATTCCCGAAGAATAGCGATACACGTATCGTTCTTTTTATCCTGTAACATCCCGAATAATAATGAATAGCTCTTAGTTTACGAGTACACTAACGCGTTGTGGATTTGTAAACCCCTTTTTCCTAATTAAAATCGCGATCCCGACGAAGCCAAAGAAAACGTCCTGACATGTGTTTGAGGTTTGTTTGTTTGGGATTTTAGGTTTATGGATTTGTGAGTTTGAGGTTTGTAGGTTTATGGGCTTGAGGGTTTTAAGTTTGTGGACTTGAGGTTTGTGCGTTTAAGGGTTTGTGGGTTTGTTGTATAATTTTTGTGGGTTTGAGGTTCGTGGGTTTGAGGTTTGTGAGTTTGAGGTTTGTTTGTAAAGATATTACCGATTTCATGGTTTAAAAAGTTTCGAAATTTCGCCGTTCTGCTACCTTGGTAAATTCATATTTTCTCAGGTTAGTTTTCTGTAGAAAACTGAAAAAGTAGCAGCGCTACATGAAATTATCATTCGTTACGAGTTTTAAAAAATGTATTAGAATCGGTCAAAAATTGAACATTCAGCAGAATTTTGACCATTGACGCCCATCAGAGTATAACAGAGCCAAGCGCTACTTAAATTTTGGTAATTGAACGAGAAAATTTTAAGAATTTACATATCTCAGCGGAAAATATTATCCAATTTCGAAACTAAATTATTTTCTTTAATCATAGTCGCATCAAGCGAATGCAAGCATCTATGAAAGTGATGAATATTCCGAAGTTTTCGACATTAAGATTCATTTTTAGGAAACAGAATTTTATTTACTTGAAATTTGTACAAACATCATAGGCTATGTCCAAAGATTGGTCATCATTTTATTTTTCATTTCATAATTTTATAATTTCAACTACCTTCAATTTGATGTGTTTTTCATTATAATATATTCAGGTAGTGATGTAAATATTTCAGCACAATATAGAACAAGGAAGTAAAATCACAAAACCTTTAATATCGGATTTTAGATTCCCAGTACCCGGTGACTGTGGAAGATTGATCACTTGTGTTGAAGGTCACCCACGACTTATCACCTGCGGCGAAGGAAAGCTTTTTGATTCTGAAACTCTAAGTTGCCTGGATCCAGATGATCTTCCTCACTGGTTAGTAGATTTCATTCATTCCATTCCATTCATTGTCATCACAAGGGATTAAATCTCAATGTTATAAAACATTTCAATTGATTACAACTCAAAAATTCACTTCTTTTAGATGATAACCTCAATATAAAATGTTTTTTTACCTATAAATATGTTTTAAAGATATATTTTTCTCTTTCACAGCGCTAATGGACTTTAAATCATGAAATCAAAATCGTGATCTCTTATCCTGGAGAATCAACTCAACTCAACAACAAAATTGTTTACATGTAAATAAATAAAATGTTTCATCTAGAACAATTACAGATACTCATTAGAGCAATTATTTAATAATTTTCAAAATAAAATAAGTCTAAAAGAATATTATAACGTTGAAAGATTAAGACGAAGAAAACAAAAGTAGAGCTGTTTCGCCATTTCAGAATTAGATAATTTTTAAATAGTTAATATTAAGATTGAAACCGAAAAACCTGGATCGCGTGACATGAAAGTTAATAGAGATTCCCAAATATTTATATCAATGCGTAATTATGGCTTCTATAACCACAATTTCGATAAAGACGTTACGCCAAATTATGTTAAAGTCTTTCTAGGGAGAGTACTTCTTTAATTTATACGTTTTAATAGAAGAATCTAAATTTTGTATAACCATGAAGATATTTTGGTAAGATTCACGTTAATAACTTTCAGAAAAACCTCATTCAACAAAAATATAATTCTGAATTAACATTGTTCACATTGACGTGATAGGTGAGCTGTGATTGGTGGAAAATCCGACCCATCGACATCTTGAAAAAACTAAAATGTCAACATTGAATCTAAAATTGTAAACAAAATGCAAGAAATATTCTATTGGCGTATAAGGAATACGAAGCTTACGAACAATATGATTGATTACTTGGACAAGTGATATCCAAGGTAGCCAACCGTCCCGCATTCACCGGGACGGTCCCGCATTAGTATCTTCTGTCCCGCTTTGCAATTTGTCCCGAAAAGAGTCCCGGAAAACTGGGGTAGCGTCCCGTATGTCCCACATTTACTATACTTTTTATACAATCTATACATTTTTGGTAAAACAATGGATGTTCACAACACTCGCACTACATGTACGTCCAACATGTATGTACTAGTCATGCTATGGAGGTTAGTTTCTACACGTTTGTTCACAGTCTGCTACAGAAGCATGAGTAAATTTGACTCGTTAATATAATGAAAAAGTTGCTTATTTTGACCCTAAATAAAAGGTCTTCAGTGGTAAGGTCCGGCCGTCCCGCATTTTGGGCCTGGATAGTTGGCTACCTTGGTTCAAGGTCTTCGTCTATACTCTATTTGAGGGTTGCAAGGGCAAGGGATTACTTCTCATGCGACAAAGGGATACAGTTCACTCCCTTTTAAAAATGAATTTAGCGAACCAAGGTTTTCGGCGGGTTTTGTAAAAGTGTTTTGAGTCTAAAGTATGAAATGATGGGAGAAGCCCCATATTCATTATGGGAGCGTTAAAAGAGGCGGATTTTGCAGTTACATCCGCGAGCTCATTTCCCGGGATGCCCTTCTGGCCTGGTACTGTGGTGCAAAGTGCGAGTCTAGATCTAAATAAAATTAGTATATCGTCTACAAATTCAAATATGCTACACCCCGGCGGCAAAAGTCGATGGAGCTTGCAGGTATAAACCGAATACATTATGGGACTCAAAATGCAGCCCTGAGGAAGGCCCACTATGCTTACTCTACGTTCAGCCACTTCGCCATTGATATTGAAATAAATGTTCTTACATGAAATAGAGTTGTAAACAAATTTAGCTATATTTTTAGGTACGCCTAAATCTCTAAGACCTTCCACTGAAATTTGGGGAATTACGCTGGAAAAGGTCCCACGCAAGATTAATATTTTTGGAAAGCGAATTGTATAGGGGAAACATAAAAGTTGTGCTCAGAGTTATGAAAAATTATTGGAAAATTATTTAAAAATTCGTTTTTCCATAACCTTAAATGAACAGGATGCTAAGGATATAGGTCTAAATTTGCCTGGCGTTGATTCGGGAAAGAAAATACCAAAAAGGTATTTCAGGAAGGTGGAAAGGAGCCAGACAGTAAGATGTCGTTATAAATTTTTAAAAGAATTGTATTGGGTTCAGAAGGAAAGTGACTTATGATATTATCAATTTTATCTAGTCCGCTAGAAGATTTCAAATTCAAGGAAGAAATGACTATAGTAAGTTAATTTCCAGACAACGGAGCCTCAAGGAAATAGTTGTTCCTAAAGTCACTGGGGAACTTATCATGGAAGACAGTATAAGGGAACACCTCAGCTGCAAGTTCGTGTAATTTCGAAATCAGGCTGCTATCTGCTGAGGAAGACAAGGTTGCTGGCTGAATGAATCTAATTTTAAATGTCTTGATGTCTCTTCAAATTCTGGAGATAGATGATGTTCTTTCAAGCGATTCGCAAAAACCTTGAAAGGACTTTCTTCTGGTTCCATTGAGGGTGCGTTTAGCTTTAGCTGTAAGTCTTTCATGATGCAAATAGTTGGAATAATTAGATCGTTTTCTAAATTTGATATTAGCTTCACGCCTATCCTTAACAGCACTATCACGAGCCTCATTCCACCAAGGAGCTGGAACGAAATGTTTGTTTTTACGTGGGTGGCCATGGTTTGATAGTTCGGAAGTGGCCGAGGGTACCCCGGATGACAAGATAGCCTCATCTTCGCATTCAAAAAAAGAACTGTAGCTAAAGATGGGATCCTATGTAGACGGAAGAATGTCAGTCGCCCTGGATTCTACGAGATTTTTCAAATTGGAAGAAAAATACGGCCAATTAATTCTTTTTAAGTTACATTTGTGTGAACAGTAGTTAGAAATAGGTACTTATACACACAGGCTAGCCCTCAGAGGTCATCCTGGTGGAAATCGGGCAGGCCGAAAATTTCAAATGTCCCTCTCTCCCAGGGCACGTACTGCAGAGCACCCTATCTTGTACAATAATTATGTCGATACTTTGGCGTAAAGCTGCGCAATGCAGACATGTGGTAAATAAGGCTGCACAATAGATACCTATGATATACAAGGATATGCACTAGGTATTGATAGAACATAGAGCGGCGCAGTGGTTATTTATGCGGCACAGAGCTGCGCAGTGAGTATTTATGGATTATATAGATGCACAGTATGTATCTGTTGGACACAGAGCTGCGCAGTAGGACTTTACTGTACAGAATTATGTACCGCACGTGTCTGCTGTGAATCCTCACGTTCTGAAGAACTTGATGCGCAGTTTGAGGCATTATACATCTCTAATGTGAAGCCCTGCACATTACAGGATTCTACTGCGCATCTTAATGCATTACATAAAGGTACTGCGCAGAACTATGTACTGCATAACTGCTCTGCGCAGCTGCATGAACCTTACATCTCTATTGTGAATGCCGTCGCGTCGTACTGCAGGACCGCACTGCACATCTCTACGAGCCATGTCTCTTTACTGCGCACTCCCGCATATTGGAGGTCTCCAATGCACAGCTTTGCGTACAGTACATATCTACCGCGCACCCCTACATGTAGTAGGTCTTCATTGTGCAAACTTATGTGCCACACGTGCTTCCTGTGCATCCCCACGCTCTGCAGGACTTACTGCGTAGCTGTATGCATTACAAATCTCTATTGCTCAACCCTGCACACTGCAGGGCTCTACTGCGCAGCCTAATACACCACATAAGGGTACTGCGCAGCTCTATGTGCCGTATTGTAGGATTCTCAAATTGATTTCCGCTCTTCCCTCTTCTATCCCCTCTCCTAGCCGCCACTTACCGCCCCTCCTCTCAGTATGATCATCCTTCTCTCCTCTCTCTTTCATTCTCCTCTCTTTGTCACTCTTTTCCACTCCCACTCTTTGATCATAAAATTCCTAGACTTATTATACACTCTAGGGATTTGTAACATAATTGTTATATGCTGATATTAGAAAGTATTTTCAATAAAGTACACAAAATACCTCAACTACAAAATACATTTCTTACATATATTTCAAATAATATTTCAAAATACTCAACTGTATTCTGTAGCAGTATTTGAACTACATCAGCTAATTGTATTTTCCCCGTGGTGTATTTTAAATGTATTTTGTCTTAATGTAGTTTGTATTTCAGATACCTCAAATACAATTTTTGTGAAATACTGCCCAGCTCTGGAAACAACTATATTGTAAGCTTTCCTCTTATCTGTGTAAATAAGTAGAAGACGGAAGAATAAAATGCTTGATTTAGGCGTACGTACAAAAAATATACAACATTACACTTTATTTCCATGATTCTAAAGCTATGATTGCATACATCATCGTAAGCAGATGGAGAGAAGTATTTACATTTCGATCGGCGAGAATGATAAGCGAACGTTAAGGTTGGGATAGGAGAGAAATATAATAGTAGAAAACTCTATTAATATACTTAATTGGTACTGAACGAAGGTAATACCTTCAATCGATTATCGCATTCCTTCAAAAGAATGTTAAATTCTTGGTGGCTTGTACAATAAGCATCTCGTGCAATAATCGAGGAAAGTATAGATAACAGAACTTATAATTAATTTGGTAAAAACTGATAGATCTGCTTGAGGGACAAAAGTTATTATCAAAAGGATGAGTTATTAGAAACTTCGTACAAACTTTACAAAATTGTTGCAGCAACCACATTTTTTCGGGCAGTTTGTTAATGATTTAAATTTATATTAATACTACAAATGCAGTCAAGAGTACGTGACAAAAATTTGAATTAAAAATTGTATTCTTTCAATGAAACGATCTATCAATTAATTTTTTTACCTCAGTTGCTAACTGGGACTGAGATTTCGCATCTTTAATTTAAACAATCCTATTGTCTACAATGTAGACGGAAATCTTAGTCCTGAATCCTAGTATATTTGATTACAGTTTAACGCTACGAAATAACAATATTTGGGGTGTTGGGGGGAGGTATTAGTTTCTATTGCGTGGTCGAACTGGGAGGGGTAGAGCCCCCGATGGAAGGGAAGCTACGCCAGGTGGAAGATTTTCCTCTTCAGGCTCCTGTTCGTTTCTTCCCTCCGGTAAATCGCCCTCGAGATTTGGTGGGGTAGTAGGAACATCACAATCTTCTGTTGGAGGAACAACACATCTCAAGGATCTCCTGTCGAAGACCAACATGGCTGGACATCTTTGCAGACGAGGGTATCCTCCCTGGCACTGCCAATATCTGTTGCACGATTTTCCAAGAGGCACGTTTCCATTTGCGTCGTCATTGCAGAGAGCTGAAAAATAAAGAATGATTTATTAAAATTCCCGCTCAAGAGTCTAAAATTTAATTTTGTTTCGTTCAATGCTAGGAACGTAATTATAATATTTTTTAAACACAGTAAACAAGTCTTACTTGTCGAGACTACCTTTTGTCTCCAAAAAATACCCTTTTTTAAAGCAAGACTACTTTTACAATGAATATTAAATATTATTTCGAAATTTCAAAAGTATTCATTACTGATACTAATGGAAAGAGCATGATTATTGTAAAAATAAATTGACAGATTTTAATACTGCAACAGACGCAGATGATTTTTCAAGTTTTTCTCTTTGGGGGTATTTTTCTACATATGAATTTGCATCAGAAAATAAATGTTGAAACAATGTATCATCAATTTTATTCTGGATAAAAGACGATTTCTTATTTAAAGGAAATATTAACTGGCCAAATATTAATTTTAAGGTTCCTACTTTTCGATCTTGATCTAGATTTCGAGAACCCTGTGGTCTTAATAAGTAATTATGGGTGATAAAAAATTATAAATAAAGTTCTTGGTTAAACTGGAATGAAATGCCTTTTATAATAATTAAAAGAATAATTTTTTCATCGGTTTGTTTCTGGAGAAAGTTAAGCCTCCTACTGAATTAAGTTTGAGAAATAGCGTTTCAATTTTTTTTCAGACGTTGATTTTGATAGAAAAAACGCCTTCAAGTGTAATTAATAAATGCTGTATTTCATACTAGATATAGATAATAAAAAAAGGAAAATTTAGACTTTCAAAAAGAACCTTGTGTTTATACTTTTGAAAAAGTTGACAAATGTATTTCGTAATAGATATAGATAATAAAAAAGGAAAATTTGGACTTTCAAAATGAATCTTGTGTTTATACTGTTGCAAAAGTCGGCAAATGTAGATGATACATTTTTCACACATTCTAATACTATTTTGGTTGTGAAATTTTAGTTTTGTTGAAAGCGTATGTACGCTGCCGTATTAACGAAATTAAACAAAATTTCGCTGATTCAGACATTGAGATCTCGAAATCTGAAACAGCGAAATCATGCCTCCGAACGCACAAGATTTGGATACATTAATGTGAACTCTGTCCCTAGCTTCCAGTTCTCTTAAACTCCTATTAATATGTTTGTCAACAAAAGCGTTGGAATATTGATCATAAAATAAATACTTCCTGACTATATTCAAGTTGTTAGAATGAAACATGGAATTAGATCATAAAATAGCCATATCAACTAGATTTTTAACAACAGCAATTGTGTTGGACAGGGTTATCTGATGAAAAATGTAGAAATCTGCCGGAATATTTTTTTTGCGGAAGCAATTTGTAATGATACTATTGTAAAAATCTCTATCTATTTCAAGGTTGGAACATCTAATGGAATTATTCTTGTCGGTTTAAATAGTGAATTTTAATCTTGAATGGTATAAGTTAAAAACAGAATGTATAAATTCGAGTTAATCACATAAAATAATTGAAAATGAGTGATCAACATAACGTGTATAAGCTAGAATTTCAAAGACAGTTTTTTTTCTAAATCTTGCATTACTATTTCAGATAATATGGGCGATATGGAAGATGACATTGGAGTTCCAAAAGATTGTTTATAAAGAACTTTATCAAATTTGAAAATGGTCGAATCTAACAGATGTAAAATGCCTTTTTGGAATTCAACTAAGGGTTTTTCAGTATAACGACTAATAAAGCACCATCTGTCTTCTATACTCTTCAAAACCAATCACAACACAATTCATTTTTTCCCGGGTAAAAACATTTGGTCTTGATTTTGTCTTGAATGTCTTCAATATGTCTTTAGGACCATGATGTCTGGTACCGTCTCACCAGCTAGACATTGGAGATATACAGACTTCGCTTGCATTTATGACTGTTGACTGAGCCAAGACAAGACCAGGTTGACTTGTTTCAAGACAAGAAGTGTAAATCCTGATAAATATAACGAATTGCTCTTAAAGAAAATTATATTGCCAGTTTGTGGCTTTAGCATTTGCCAGGGTCAAAAGTAAAGAAGTTTTAGTTTGTAAATTTTATTGTCCATTATACTACGACCTCTATAATCTATGGACCCGAACGGCAGGGCCTGCCATTTGCAGGAATCAGGTAGCTAGGTGAGGACCAAGCAGTTGACATCTGCTGAGGATTAAAATTTTACAACCGATAAAACTTGTAATTTTGTAATAAATAATTTTTAAATGAGAAATTCGGAACCTGTATGTCTCAACAACTGCAGGCATATAAAATTTTTGATGAAAAGATTAAAACTGTCATTTTCTAGAAGTATCTAGTGAACTGTTGGAGATAGGAAAAAATTGACAACATTTTTAGATTCGCCATCCAAACAACATAACTTTTGCAGATAAATGAAATTATTAACACATAAACAATAAATACCATGAAGATAAATAATGTAAACATTCTATAAAGTTTGAAGCGGATTAGTGATGACCCTCAGAGGCCTCGGTCTCAAGACATAAATTTTTGTCTTCAAGTCAAAAATATTCGTCCTAAGACATCAAGAATAGTCTGGTTCCGTTTCACGAGCTAGACATACAGAATAACTTGGAATTGTCTTGGATTGGTCTTTACCCGAGACAAAATCAAGACCAAATATTTTTACCCGGGCTGTTGTTGTTTTTAACTCCGTGAGTCTATTTTTATTTAAACGTCAATGGCGAGCGAATTAGCTTATTTAAAATTGATATTGTTCCTAATTTTATACATTACTGTTTATTTATATACAACATCATGTATTTCTTAGACTACTATTTAATTTGATGTGGAACCTAGTTATGTTTTGAAACGCCATAATTTTCAATACCTTCCAATCTTGTTTCTCATGACACAATACAAAAAAAAAACAATTGTCTGGAGGTTGTCGATGACTCTTATCATCACATTTATCGAAAAACATCATTTTTTTGTAAAAAAATCAACTACATACCCATTACTTCACAGAAACTCAATTCCAATTCATTAATTTTTGTATAGACTTATTGAAAAAATAATAATAGGAGTCACGAAATAATCATAGAATATAAACAAGGACAGGCTGTGAAATGTTGACTCATAAAAAAGCTGTTTGCCATTACACCCATCGTATGTACGTAATGAAATGCACCAAAGTTTAATAAGAATTACATTTTTTATCTCTATGTCTAGCGGTCAGATGATAGGATGAAACATAATTAAAATGGACACAATGGCTTACCATTTTCGAGGTAACAACAGCTTTCCTCGAAATTTTCACGTGGGACATATGTAATATATATTCGGAAAGGCGCGACGAGAACGTACATTGAATTTTAATTAGTGCCTCGCCTTTATACATGTATGTACTTCATACTCGAGTGCAGTGATTTCTCACAGATCATCCATCTGACTTCCTTTCAAAAGTGAAAACTCTCTCGTTAGCAAACCTATCTACGTGAATTTATCACTATAAAGCTGACAATTTAAAAATTTGCTGTAACTGTCATTCTTTCTATCCGTGAGACCAAACGATAATAATCTATTTGTGCAATTAACTCATTGTCAGCATTACGAAACAGTAGAAAAAGATTGAAAAAACACTATATTATCAAGAAATAAGCCTAAAGTAAAAATATAATTATTTAAATATTATTTATGACGTTTTTAGTTTGTATTTTTTTCAAGAGTATTTCGCATAAAATAGATGTTTCTAAATTTCTTAAAAAATATATTTTATGTTATAAAAATTGAAATTTTTATAAATGTTAACTTTAACAATTTTAACTTTACGCTTCAAAAGGGCTTTTTATTTATCCCAAATTCGTTTTACTGAACTTACTGTGCAATCGAACTACATACAATTTAGAGATATAATTATAAAAATTATTAATATTTTCAATGCCTCTAGGAATAATTAATAATGTTCAATCACTGACTATACTTACGATGTTTTTGGCATCCCTCAACATTTTCTGGCCAATCACAGGATCGCGCTCTCTCGTTGTAAAGAAGACCACCGATACAGAGTTGTTCAGTGGCAGTTCCATTCCAACAAGTCCAGTACCTTGTGCAGGAAGTTTCATGACCAAAGATACCATAGAGCCAATCACAATGTTCCACTCCTATTGGAGGGTTGGCCTGACGTTTTCCATCACAGTAATTGGCCCTCCAGGGGTAATCACAACCTTCTGTCACACCCCTGTGTTTTCCAGCAAATACCAATCCATTTGGACAATCAAAAAGCTCTGGACGTCCATTCACACACTCCCAATAGCGATCGCAATACTCGACGTCACCTACTACTCTCGCTTTCGACTGACAGGGGTCTTCTTGTTGCTGTTTCTGTCCCTGGAGTCCTAAAATAAAAATGTTATTTCAATACTGTTATTTTAGAGATACTTTGGATTTACAAATAAAACTTAAAATAATTATTTTTGGTGAGAAGGAATCCTGCCAAAAGAAGGACGAGGAAGGGTGTGAATGGAATATGAATTAGGTGATGCGGGGAACACGAGACCGCATGCTCAGTCAAGCGCGACAAACAGCTCGAGGGCCGGACTCTCAGCGCATTAGTTACATCAGTTTGTGTCATGCCTTCAAGTCCAACAGGAATGATTCAGTGGTCCTGCCTGTTTAGGTTTTTATTCCTGCAAGGTATGCTAAATGCCAAAGCAAGCCATGCCTGAATCCCTGTTTAACTCAAGTGTTGAATGTACTTGGTTTAGTCCTAAAATGCTTCGCGTATACATTGCAGAGATGAAAGCGGATGAGAGACTGTAAGGGCTAGTACGCGACACAAGGGCCGCGAAAGTTTCTGAATGTAGAACGGATCATTACCTTGTTGTTTCAAAAATGAACATGGATCAACGATGTATAAGGAAGAGAACTAAAAAGACGAAGCAGACGCGAATCAAGATAGAGAATTTATAGAATGGGTAATCATTTTTAAAAGTGCAACTGAATCGTGTAGCACTGCGCTTGCAGAAAGAGCGAATGGTGATAATTGGCATTCAGAGTAAGGAAGCTAAAGTTGTATGTCAGATCAGGAAATTGTGAAGAAAAACAGTTTATAAGAAATGTGTGATAAAGAGTGTCAACGAAGTGAGAGGCGCCTGGAACAAAGGACCCTGGATATAATAGGCCAGCGTGGAGTTTTTGTGTATGATCTATAACACATGAAGACTTTGTAAACCTCTTCTCCTGGGTTAGTTGTTAGAGAGATTGATCAGCGACCTGGGTCGAAGCAGTTGTGTTAAAAGAATGTTTTATCACAATAAGCAACACAGGAATTCTAGATTTATCTAAAAATCTATACCTGTCCCACCCCCTTAAAACTCTTCGCACACTTCCCTTTTTCACTATTCTCATATAAACTCCTTGATCATCAGCAGTATAACGATGCTAGAACCGAGGGAGTCACGCTTATCCCGAAAGGGATTTGGTTTAATGGTATGATAATAATAATAATGAAAGTACAGTCCAAGCTCCGAGCATTGCCGCCCCGAGCATTGCCGGTTCACCGATTTCTCGCTCGAGCACAACCCCCACTTTAGCGTCGCTCGCGACCGATGCATTCCATAGCTAACGCTCCGAGGATTGCCGGGAACGAAACGTCCGAATCTAAAGGCTTTTTTCGGGCAAAATCTCGAAATTTTTCCGTCAAATTTTTCCGTAGTTCATTTTATTATACATATAAGAAATGAAATATGAGGAAATCTGTTTGTTATTCAACGTTATTTTTAATCCACTTCAAAAAAAATGTTCCATGAGATAAAATCAAATTTATGTACTATTAGGTATCAATGTTTCTTGCACGAATATTTGTGAATATATTACAATATTAAAGATAGCTAACTAATCAATTTTTATTTTACTTTCCGTCAAATATTTAATGGCTTTGCACCGAGATGTTTTGGATAAATGTTCAACATAAAATGTGAACGTTAAAACCTGGAGAAACCATGAAAAATTATAAACCGCGTTCAAAAGATATTAGATGCCTCATTTCAACTCCTTTCATATGCATTTCTATGAGAAAACTGCTCGCAGTAGTATTGCGCGGTATAAAACGTGGAAAAGAGTGAAAGAATTTTTTCTTGTACATATTTTAGCTGTATCGGTTTTTGAATTTCCATTTTTCAAATGAACTTATATCTATTCTCACTACTGTAAAAAAAAGCTTTTCATTGTTTTTTTTGTTTACGTTTTTCATGTATATTATAATTACGAAGATTACACGAGGGACATCAAATTGATGTTATAATTGACAATTCGATATTTGAGTTTCTCTTTGTTTAAAAAAAAACAAGCAATAAGACACAGTAATCATTAATGTACGGCACGAGATTGCATAGGTAACGTTAAAAGTGAGGTGAAATATTTGTCACTTTGACGCTTTGTTTACATTTATTCTAAGAATCGAACATACCATAGCTAATGTTCGATTTTTATGTTTCACATACCTTTAAACTCGGGTTAATAACAAAATAATATAATTTGAATCACTTTTGTACACATGTATGTACAATTGTACACTAGGTACATGAAACGATTTTCTAGATAGATTTTTTAACTAACCGACGCGCGGCAATGCTTGGAGATTGTCAGCTGCATTCTTCTCTTCCACGCATTCGAGCGTGACCGAGCTTAGAGTGGGGGTTTATGGCTTCTTGGAATTATACTCCCCTACAGCCCCGAAAACGGCAATGCTCGGCAGGCCCGTGGAGAGGAAAACCGGGCCCGGGGACAAGTAATGACGGGCCCCTATCAGTGGCGGCCTAAGGGGGAGGGACCAGGAACCGACGAGTAGGAGCCGGTGGAGAAGCCGCCCTGGGTGCCAACCTATGCTATGCCGCCACTGGTCCCTATAATTAATTTTTTTAATTTAGAATTTAGACTGATTCCGGAAAATCCGGGCCCCCTCAAAAACTCCGGGCCCGGGGACGATGTCCCCGTCGTCCCCCCCCCCCTCTCGTCAGGCCTGATGCTCGGAGCTTGGACTGTAATAATTTTTGAATTGAATTACCGTTGGTATGTGGCGTCTCCATCACCCGAGAGCTCCGACTCTTGCAGTCAGCCACGTTGCTTTGGGCTAACTCGCCAATGCAACGAATTATGCGGTTACGTCACCAGTATCGCGCAGTGCCACCCACAACAGGCCTCTCTGGGATGGAGGCCATGGTTTAGTTAGGAGTGGCAATAGGACCGAACCGAGGTGACGACCAGGCAATGGCCCCGGACAACTGCGAGAACATCGATTTAAATGGTCGGAATAACTCAGGAGGGACATTCTTACCTGTTGGCAAAGAAGCTCACCGGCGCGAAGAGGATTCATGAAGAGGTTACATGACCGTTGGGTCAATATGTACTCGGAATATGTTCATCAAACGCCTTCAGAATTTAAGAGATCAGGTATCCTTTCTGCCAAAAAACGGATATATAGCTCTATATCAACAAGGAGAAGAGCAACGTCCTCCAGCGAACACTCCACCCGTTCCAGCAAAACCACCTTTGAAGATAGCCGATAATGACAACATGAGAAGTAGGAGATCTATCCACCAAAAATTCTTTCTCAGGATGGACGAATCAGCCGAAGTTAATACTGCTCTCCCCGATTTGCTCCCGGAAGATGTTAATTGCACAGCTTCAGTTCAAAATTGAAACGGCGAGATGGCATGCATCAAATATTCAGTGCGTTATTAGCTACATACCATCAAATAAAACATTGAATCCTAGAGTTAGAGCACTTGCTCGAAACTTAAGGAAAGAAAATCACACGCTGAGCAAGTGTAAACTGTTGATCATCAAACAGCACTGGACGAAAAAAATGAGATCTCTTTCAACAGCGAAACAGTGCCTTGAGCGAGTAAAGTGGATTCAGGAAAATTCCACCTTTTCTACTCATCCTTCCCGCATGTTCAATAAAACGTCACGTGCCGTTAAAAATCCGCCTAGTCGAGAAGAGATTGAAGTCTTCTGGGAGCAATTATATATGGAGATACTTCTCAGCTAAATGAAGACGCGTTAGGGAACCTTCTCCTATCAGAACTAGCTATCTACATTTATTGCTTTCAATCCCAATTTCATTTTCAGTGATTATTATATATTTTTCTACCCTCTTTCAACATATATTTTTAATATCTATTACCCTCCTATCCTATAACTTTCTTTAATAATATTGTAACCTTATCTACCCCTCTTGATCCTATCCCTCTTCTCAAAAATCGGTAGAAGAGGATACAAGTGGAGACAGGTTCAGAATAGAATATTAGGAATGAAATCTGTAGAATGGTATATATTTATTTAAAAGAAATGCAATAGGTTATGATAAAATTATATAAGGTTTCTTGAATATTTAGAACAGAAGGAGAAAACCCTTCTGCATATATCATATAATAAAATCTAATAGATTATTCAGATCACACTACTGTCATGGGGAACAAAAAAATAAATGAAAATAATAATGAAAAGTTAAATTTGAAAGGGTTTCGGTTCTGTTACATTACTGAGTACAAATAAAAGATGAAAGAAGACTTTAAAAATGTTCTACAATCTTCAATAAATGGATTATTATTTTTAAGTTGCAAATGACATTATTTTTTTCAATAGAACTACCGGGTAAAGAAGTTATTCAGTTAGATTGTTTTGATGAAAATCGAACTTTGAGATACGTTTTTCTGAAGCTGCACAACTTTTTTAAATCAGAGTGTCCGGACTGACCGAAAATATTAGTGCTACGCTTACCATAATTATACAAAGAATAGAGTTCAAAATTTATTTAAAACAAATTTTTTTCTGTCATCAAATACTTTTACCCTAGGATGACAGTTTTACATAATGAGTCTTACGTAAAAGTTTAAAAGAAAAGAAATCTTGTTTTCCTTTTGAATAAAGCATAATATCGAGAAATTATTGGAAGGGCAGATATTGTATATGGAAGAGCAAGTGAATTTGACTCCGCTTGAAAAACCAGAACTCATCATTATGAATTTCTATATACAATTTATGCGGTTGCATAACATAAACAAGTCGAGTGGTAAATGTTTCGTTCTCTAATTCAGAGAAATCGTACTCAATTCTTCCTGAAAGTGTTAATATGTAATACCGACACGTCGTCAATAACATCCACATTCCGCATCTTGTGGTCATCTAACCTTCCGTTGATCAGCATTGTTGATTCGATTTCGCATTCTGCAACTTCTACGTTCTCCAGTATTGGAATATCATTGGATACGGCTCATCATCCGATAACACACCATATATTATTATACCTGTAGTATATTATGTACTACACGAACCCAAAACTCGATTTCTCGTTGAGAATTTCAAACTCTATCGCCCATGGATTATTGACCGTGATATGTTAATTACAGATAAAAGTAGGAGGAAAAATCTTCTTGCTTATTAAGTCCTTTGCTTCATTTTTTTTAAAAGAATTTTTATATCTGTAGGTAAGAGTTAAGGAAAAAAGTATTCAATTTTTCAAAAGTTTCTTTTCCCTCAACTCCTCTTTATTTTATTAGCGTCGAAAAATTAGAAATCACCTGCTTCCGTAGGTGCCATAAAATATGTAGAACCAATATAAGTATAACGACATACATGTGTTCGCTTATTTTGCAGAGATGATGATAAAATGAAAATTGAAATTTTTCAAAAAGAATTATTTTTCATGTGACGCAGGATGATTTTTTGTCAGTCGCTTCTCAGTTCTGATAGTAACCAATTACACGAAAGAGGGATAGACTGTATGATGATGAGCGTATAATACTCCTCGGAGTATTATAGATTCTAAATATTACTGCGCGCATGTATGTATACCATTAAGCCATTTCCCTTTCGGGGTAGGCGTGACACTATCCGATTCGGGTAGTGTTTCTAGGTGGATAGTTTCTTGTAGTAAAGAACTGCAAGTGTGGGCTCACCACACCCACGACGCCAACAACACGCAGTAGTATTATTCCCGAATGGTCACCCATCCAAGTACTAACCGCGCCCAACACTGCTTAACTTCAGTGATCTAACGAGAACTGTTTTTTTCAGCGTGGTATGGCCGTTGGCCGCATGATATTTTCTAATGCCAAATTTCGTTAATTTTTCAACTTTTCAACTACACTGCACGATCAGAAACCATAAAAAGCTCGCATATGAGCTAAAGTACTCTAAGAACGTCAGCTATCTTGGTTTGACTTGATACATGATTCCGCATCAGATCATTATGATCTCAAAAGTCGATCATTCATTACGGCCGATCAAAATGCTCTTGATTTCGGTATCACTTTTGTTGCATATCAAAATGATATTGATTTCGGTATCATTTTGAACATTTTTTTTACTGTGTATCCTCGTTATTATAAAGACTCCGTGTGGAAAAAAAACTTCCGGCACTGGCCCAGCCTAGACCAGTCCGTCCAGTTTCCAGTCATGACGCTGACCAGATGGTCTGGTTTGGGCCTGGCCAACAGTGTAAAGTTATTTTTGGCTAGACTGAATGATCAGTCGCTAGTTATTGGCTGGTCCACTAATAGGTAATGACTGATTAACCACTGGTTTGATAAAGGTGAGCCGCTTTCTCGACTCCCTTTATTTTTGTAACAGCTTGAAAAAAGTATTTTTCATTATAAGTGTATTTGGCAGATCAGCGACAAACCTGGACCAAACTAGACTGTCAAGGTAATTAGAAAAAATCCTTGTTTTGGTAGTCTGAATTGCTTATTTTCAATCATTTGAGATAGCCTGTAACTTTTTCGCAATATGTACGAAAAGAATATGCTGATCGAACTTGGAACTTTCATTGCTCTTGGATAGCTGAACAGCGATAGTCCTGGGCCAGACCAGACCTTCCAGACTAGGCAGTCTAGATAAGGACAGATCTGGGACGGGCCTGTTAGCAGACTTCCATGATATTTTTCCACACTGGACCGGCTTGTCTCATAGGTACATAATATACTGATAATGAACACAACATAATTGTTTAAAATATACTTTTTCATAATGAATGAAGGCTAATTGTT
Organism: Andricus quercusramuli; assembly: GCA_932178445.1. Taxonomy (NCBI): domain Eukaryota; kingdom Metazoa; phylum Arthropoda; class Insecta; order Hymenoptera; family Cynipidae; genus Andricus; species Andricus quercusramuli. Next base: position 6,863 of record CAKNXH010000216.1, on the reverse strand, counting down.
TATTATTTTGAAAAAAACAGAACAAGTAACATACAATGTACATACACTAGGAAAACGATTTGGTTGAATGAACCAAATTGTGGTTGAATCAACCTTAGAATATGGTTATTATATGAAGAACAAAATATTTGGTTGGGTTTAGAAAGTATTATGGTTTATCAAAGAAAATATTTTGCTGCATCCAAGAGAATATTTCAGGTAATTCAAATGCGTGTTATCGCTGGCCTAAGAAAATATTTTGGTTGGTTCAACCAAAACGTGTAGTTCATCGAACGATAAAGGATCCAGCATAATTAACATTGCAAATGGCTTACTATGGAGTTGTGTCATCTTGTGTGACACATTCAGTAGCTTTTTTATCTAATAAATTTCACAAGATGAATAATACTACCGCAAGCCATTTAAAATATAAATTGTGCGGGATCCTTTATTTATTTGATTGAAAAAATCGTTCTGTGTTTTTTCAACAAAGACTTAATCACGTAAGCAGACAAGGGGTAAAAAATAAATATGCGAAGGGCGTCTCTCTTGTATACAAAATCCTTTCTATGCATGTATTATGTTTTACGATTAACCCATTCAGACATTGCGATCAGGATTTGAAAGGGCCCTGACTAGCTTTTCCTATTTCTGATCGGGACCGAGAAAAATAGAGATGAGCTGACTAGTCCTATTTTCTACAACCTATAGTCACTATTTTCCACTAGATAATAATTTCATCTTTGTTTAAAAAAAATAGCGTTATTGTAAGAGGTGAAAAAATAAATTAGTTAAAATTTGTTGAACATATTCGCAAACCCTATTTAGTATATGTAATAAATAGAATGTGACAAAACTATTACTTACGCTTCATTCAATAGAAACTTCGGTAGTGATATTTTTATTAAAAGCATGTGTTTATAAATGAGAAACTCTCTGATACTTTAAATGAAAATAGATGTTTATTTGCTGTCGCATGCAGTTTGGGCAGCCGTTCGTGTTTTTAATAAAGTATAAATTCATCTGGGGTATGCTGACTGAGACCCGATCAGTTCCTGACTAGAATTTTTCGGTCCTTTTATCTTAATGAGGAACCAACTAAAGAAAGGGTCGCTGAAATATGAGATTGGGGCCTGACTAGACGCAAATAGTTTTTTCAATCACGAAAAAAGAAAAATCTTAACAGTGCCTTGAAGGGGCCTTACTAGAACTTACTAATCCCATTTTTCTAGTGAGATTCTGACCGCTGATTGAATTGAAATCGGGACAAATGCGGTGATTTTTACATGGGAATCGTGGAAATATTTGGGAAGGAATGGATACTTCTCAATCCTCCAGTCGATTCTGTTTCCGGGTCACTTGATTTGGTAAGGATTATCGAGATGGAAACAAAACAACTTTTTTTTGTTTTTCGCAACGCTACGAATTCTCGCACGTGGATTGTCATCTTGAAATGAAGTACCTATGCTTTCGTACCAAGTGCACATGAATTCGTTGCGTCTAAGATACTTTCAGCAAAATATTCTGGTTTTATCAACCGAATATTTTGCTTGATTCTAATAAAATTCTCTCTTTTATTGATTGAAGCAAACGAATTTGGTCAACTGAACAAGAACTTTGTTCATTTAACCAAATTTTATTCTGTTATCAACCCAATGTGACCAGAAAAACTAATTTTATGAGTGAAGAAACTTTTTTTCTGTCTATATTTTTTTCAATGAATTCAAATAAATGATTTTCTACGAGAACAGGTGATAAGTCCAGCATCGTGTAAAATGCCCACGCACCTCAAGTTTTGACACCTACTCAAAATAGAAAAGATTACATAAATAAATAAAAAGATATTTTACGATTTGAGAACTATTATTTTTACTTCTTAATTTGTTTTAACTCTTAGAGAACATAAAGTTCAAAACATGGACATCTGTTACAAATTTTTGTCGTAATTTTACAAAACATGTGATGAAAATTGTACGCAGTTGCATGTTTCAAAAAATTCCAAAAAGGCATCTCATTAGCTTACAGCTTCGTAAGTTTCGAAACAGTTGCATAATTTCAATTACAGATTTGTAATTTGAAGTGAGAATCGTTTAATTTTAATAAAATACAGTGTCTATGTGTACTAACGAAACACTGATATTTCTACCGAAGTTTCGGTACACGCAGCTACAGCCTGAATATAAATTATTGACTGATTTCTTTCAGATACTAGTGCTATTAAAATTTTTCTTCGTCAGCCATAACGAACCTTGCTGATTTGAATTTTAAAGATTGCTGCAAGTCTTGGAGCAACAAAAAATTGTTTATAACACTCAAGGAAATGTCCTCTTGTGGCAAAAAGATGTTTCTTGACGTGAATGGAATTTCCTCTTAAATTTAAGGTTGGGAGGATTTTCATTTGTCTCAACAGGAATTCTCTTGCAGTAAAAATTTTCCTTATGGGACTAACTTCACGTAATCTTGCAGCCAAGTAATTCTGTTTGTGTAAAAAATATATTCACGTCGTTCAAAACAAAACAGACAACCCGAGTAAAAATCAAAAGTATGGGAGTGATCAATCATTGACTTCCAATTGACTACTTAAGTATAGCTGAAGTGAAGATTATACTTTATTTATACTTAACTATGGCAAAAGTATTGAACATAGAATTGCAACGGATATACAATGGACTACTTATATGACTCTTATGTCATACATCTTGGTAAGAGATCCTTAATTTTTGATTCCTAAACATAATATTGATAGCATAAGAAGGTTTAATAAAATTGTTACTCATGTGAAATGTTCAGTGTTAAATTTCATGAAGTTGAACAATTTATGTTACAATTAACATTTTACTTATTTGCATTTTGCTCATTTTAGACTTTACAAACAATATTCTTTAAAATTATGAAAATCATGATTCTGGATCTCTATTTTCATGTATTTCAGATAACTGATTATCTCCCATCAGCAATGATACGGCTATACCTACTACAGCCATACTTTTCCTATACCTTAGACATAATCTACATACTTGAGCTGTACTTAAAAGATATACTTCAGCCATACTTTGACCAAACATCATCTATACATTATCTATACTTCAGTTATACTGCAGCTATACTCCCCTATACTTCAACTATACATTGTTATACTTTAGTTATATTTGAGCTATACATCCACTATACTTAATTCAAACATACATGAAGTATGGGATCGTCTCAAATGCCATACTTTAACTATACTATTTGAGAGATCACTGCCATACGATTTCACAGATGTTTTCCTAGATCAATCCCATGTCAGAATTTTTTTACCAGGGAAGAGGACGATGCTTTTGTTTCAAAATAAATTGTTCTCTGAGTGTAAATACACCATGGGTACATATATTTTTATATCACTTATAAGTGTATCGAGTAGTAATTTGAAAAATATCTCTTCGGATAGATAGAAAAATATCAGAGATAAATTTAGAAGCATTTTTTGTTCGGTAAAATACTAGTTTTTAAGGTTACACTAAGAGATAAAATGCTTAAGTCACGCCTGGATAAGATGTGTCTGCGTGACTGGTTTGGCGAAAGTAAAGAGTGTAAGCAAAGGTGGGATGTCTCCTTGGAACTGGTTTCTTTATTATATGGAGGTGCTTGTCACAAGCAACTATGTGCGGTAATCCATTACAGACATTAGTCGTTGGCTACTTGATAATTGTATTCTTCTCAATTTTATTTATGGTTGATAATGATTTGAATATAATCTTATATTATTTTTTAAACAAAAGTAATCGGTCATAAATCTTACACTGAAATAAAAGATATG
>CAKNXH010000215.1:298740-343282 GCA_932178445.1 Andricus quercusramuli | reverse complement strand
ACTTTTTATAACAAAATTAATTAATTTTCTAAGAAATAGTTGAATTTTCGACAAAAAAAGATCAATTTTCTACAAAAAATAGAATAGTTGAATTTTTAAACAAGAAGATTTATTTTTTACAAAAAAGAAACTTTCAAGAAAATGAATAAATAAATGTTAAGCCGAACAGTTAAAATTTTTAAACTAAAAAATATCAATTTTGAACCAAAAATTTAATAGGTAAATTTTTAGTAGAAAAAAAATCATTTTCAACGAGAAGAAAACAAATTTTTTACAAAACAATTGCATTTTCTACCAAATAGTTGAATTTCGTGCTAAATTATTAAATTTTCTAGTTGAAAAGCCGAGTTTTCTACTATGATTTTGAACCAAGCGGATTAACTTTTTATACAAAAATAAACGAATTTTCTACCAAATAATTGAATTTTCTACCAAAAAGACAAATTTTCAAGAAAATACATCAACTTATAACGAAATAGTTGAATTTTCAGCCAAGAGAATTAATTTTTTACAAAAAAAAATTCTAAACGGATAGTTAAATTTTTAAACTAAAAAATATCATTTTTCAACCAAAAATTCAATAGGTAAATTTTTCGCAGAAAAAAATTATTTTCAGCATTCAAACTTTATTTTCAATAAGAAAAAAAAGTTTCAACAAAAACAGTTGAACTTTCTACTAAATAGTTGAATTTCATGCTAAAATATTAAATTTTCTAGTTAAAAGGCCAAATTTTCTACTAAACAGTTGAATTTTCCACTAAATTATTCAAACTCCAGTTAAAAAAATTAATTTTTAACAAAAAAAAAAAAACGAATTTTGAACCAAATAGTTGAATTCTCAACCAAAAAAAGATAAATTTTCTACAAAAATTGAATAGTTACATTTTCAACAGAAAAAGAAAATTGTCAACAAAGTTGTTAAATTTTCGACCAAAGAAATTAATTTTGAACAAAATAGTTCATCTGTCGACTAAGTATTTAAATTTTCAATCAAATTCTGAAAATTGGTTTATTAATTTGTGGTTGATAATTTTCCATATGTTTTAATTTTAAAGTCCTTGAGTAAGTTGGAGCACTTTCTACTTTCTCTTTAGAAGTCAAATTGCTTTATCGTACCACAAGAATTCATGACATGCACATTGGGTTATATTTTAGGCAAGTAATGCTTCTTGTGGGGTATTCATTAAATTCTATCCAAGGTATAATGAATCGTAATGTAATACCTTGAGATAATATCCCGTAAGATAATAATTCCCAGGTGGAAGCAAATTAATTTATTCTTTTTATTATTACTTTTTCGTTCTTTCCTTCTTTCGAATTAGTGCAATATTAACAGAATTTTAATTTAATTTATTTAATTTAATTTTAATTGTAACCTAATTCTATCATTTTTTAAAGAATTCTTTTTTCCCCTTTTTCGAAGAATCGTCCCTTTTTCTTTTTTTTTCGCTTAAACACGAATGTTATTAACAGAACCGAATAAGAAAATTTCAATATTTTGGGCTGGAAATTAATTTGTTTTAAACATTCTATTATTATATTCTTGGTTCAAAATTGATATCCCTTTTGGTTGAAAATTTTACTCTTTACTAGAAAAGTTCATTACTTTCTTGGAAATTCAACTATTTTGTTACAAGTTTTGGATTGAAACTTCATATTTTTTTGCGAAAAAGTTACCTTTCTTTGATAAAAATGAACTTTTTTGTTGATGAATTGAACTGCATTCTAAAAAAATCGCCTTTTTGGCTTGAAAATTTTTCAAATATTTATTATTTTTTTTTTATTCAAAAGTCTACTATTACATTTTTGGTTAAGAATTTATCTCTTTTTTTTATTTCACTATTGTAATGTTATTGTAATCTTAGTCTCATTTTTTAGTTAAAAAGTGTATTATTATTTTTTTGGTTCAGAATTAATATCTCCTTTGGCTAAAAAAATCTGCTGTTTTGCTGAAAATTTATTATTTTGTCAAAAACTCACATTTTTTGGTCAAAAATCATGTTTTTTTGAAAGTTCGTCTTTTTGAATAGAAAATTCGTCCTTGCGGTTGTGGATCGAAAATTCATCTTTGGTTTGAAAATTTTTGAAATATTTCTTCTTTTTTTATTGAAAAGTCTACTATTATATTTTGAGCTCAGAATTTATCTCTTTTGTTTAAGGATTCCACTATCTGGTTAAAAATTGAAATATTCAACTATTTTGTCAAAAATTAAATTTTTTTGTTGAAAATTCATTTTTTCGGATTTCCAAGTCAATGGTTTTTTTAAAATCGACTTTTCCGTTTGAAAACTGAACTCTTTTGTTGAAAATTCATCTATTTTGGTAGAAAATTTTTTTGGTTGAAAATTAACTGTTTTTTAAATTCAAATTTTTGGGTTTTAAATTTAATGGTTCTCTGAAACATTCGCCTTTTTTAGCTTAGAAACTGAACTTTTACGTTGAAAATTCATTTATTTTGGTATAAAATCTTTTTTGGTGGATAATTAACTTTTTTTTAATTCATCTTTTTCGGTTTTAAATTCAATGGTTTTCTAAAATATTTGCCTTTTTTAGCTTAGAAGCTGAACTTTTTTGTTAAGAAATCATTTCTTTTCGGCAGAAAATCTTTTTTGGTGGAAAATATTTTTTTTGTTTAAATGAAAATATTTTGTTGAGAATTTTTATTTTTCTTTGTTGAAAATTCAACTATTTGTCTCAAAATTGAAATAGTTTGCTAAAAAGTCATTATTTTGGTTGAAAATTCACCACTTTGTTTAAAAATTTAATTATTCTGTTGAACATTTTTTTTTGTCAGAAATTAATTTTTTTAAACTGAAAATGTAATTATTCAAATTGTTATAAATTCGTCTTCTTTGTTTAAGAACTCATTCATCTCTTTAGATAAAAAATTTAATTATTTTGTTCAAAATTTGTTTTCGTTTTGCTTCAAAATTAATTTTACAAACTAAAAATTTACTCATTTGAATTGTGAGAAATTCGTTTTTTTGGGTTGAATTCAAATGCTTTTCATTTTAAATTAAAATCTTTTTACGTTAAAATATCCAATATTATATTTTTTGTTAAAAATTCACATTTTTTGGTTTTTTTACTGAAGATTCATCTTTTTGGTTGGAAAATTTAATCATTTTATTGAAAATTCGTTTCTTTGTTTAGAAATTAATTTTTTAGATAAAAATTCAACTATATGAATTGTGGGAAATTCGTATTTTTGGGACATTAAAATATTTTTCGGTTGAAATATCAACTATTACATTTTTTCTTGAAAATTCAACTACTTGGTTTAAAGTTCAGCTACTTTGTTGAAAATTCATTTTTTGTTGTTGAAAATTCATGTATTCGGTTAAAAATTGAACCTACTTATAAAATTTATTTTTTTTGTGGGTAAAAATTAATTTTCTCAACAAAAAATGAAACTATGTATTTGGTGGAAAATTCATTTATTTTGTTGGTAAGTTCCTTTTTTTGGTTGAATCTTTCATTTTTTATTCTAAAATTAAATTATTTTTTGGTTGAAATATCAAGTTTTATATTTTTCATTGATAATACAATTTTTTGGAATTCAAAATTCATCTTTTTTGGTAGCAAATTAATCTTTCTTGGTTAAAAGGAAACTTGTTTTGAGTGAAAATTCTAATGTTTTCTCAAAATTCAACCTTTTAGCTCAAAAGTTTAACTATTTGGTTGAAAATAGATTTTTGTTTAAACTTTAATCATGTTTGTTTAAAAATTCTTCTTTGAAGGTTGAAAATTCAAATATTTCGTTAAAAATTAATCTTTTTAGTTGAAAATTAAATTTTTAACTGTTTTTTAAATTTATCTTTTTATGTTTTGAAATCAATGGCTTTATATAACATTCACCTTTTCAGCTTAGAAAACGAACTCTTCTCTAAAAAATTCATCTCTTATGGTAAAAACTATTTTTTACTTGAAAATTACCTTTTTTCAAATTCATCTTTTTGGTTTTTAAAGACAATTTTTTTCTAAAGCATTTGCATTTGTTGGTTTAAATGTAAATATTTTGTTGGAAATTTTTATTTTTTGTTGAAAATTCAACTACTTGACTTAAAGTTGAACTAGTTTGTTCGAAATTCATTTTTTTTTGGTTGAAGATTCAACACTTTGTTTAAAAATTTAATTATTTGTTAAAAATTCTTTTTTTTTGTTAGGGATTTATCTCTTCGGACGAAAATTCGATTATTTTGTTAAAAATTTGTTTTCGTTTTTCTTCGAAAATAATTTTTCAAACTAAAAATTCAACTATTTGGATGGTGGTAAATTTGTATCTATGGGTTGACTTCAAATGATTTTTATCTTAAATTAAATTTTTTTTTGGTTGAAATATCAACTATTACAATTTTCGTTGAAAATTCACATTTTTTTGTTGAAAATTCAATCACTTAGTGGAAAGTGAGTAGAATGTTAAAATTTAATTTTTTATTGAAGATTCATCTGTGGTTGAAAATTTTCTTATTTTGTTTGAATTTCTTTTTTTTTTGCTTAGAAATTAATTTTTTGAACTAAAAATTCAATTATATGAATTGAAGGTTTTTATTTTTGGGTCAACGATTTTTTTTATTTTATATTAAGCGAATTTGTTGAAAATTCATTTTTTTTTTGTAAAATTCATTTCTTCGGTTAAGGATTGAACTATTTTGTTGAATTATTAATTTTTAAAATATAAAATTCAATTATTTAGTGAAAAATTCGTGTATTTGTTGGAAATTCCTCTTTTTTGGTTCGAATGCATTTTTGTATTCTAAAATTAAAGTATTTTTTGGTTGAAATATCAAGTATTATATTTTTCGTTAAGAATACATTTTTCTGGGTTGAAAATTTATCTTTCTTAGTAGAAAAGTAATCTTTAATCTTAATCTTATTAATCAAAAATCAAATTTCTTCAAACTGAAGTTTTCAGAATGAAAATTCTAATTTTTTCTAAAAATTCAATTTTTTAGCTTGAAAGTTCAACTATTCAGCAAAAGATAAAATTTTGGTTAAACTTTATTCTTGTTTGTTTGAAAATTCTTCTTTGTAGTATAAAAATTCAACAATTTCGTTAAAAATTTGACGATTTGGTTCAAAATCCATCTTTCTTGTTTGAAAATGAACTTTTTCGGTTGAAATTTGAAAATTTGATATTGTTATATTGTACCTTATTTCCCCTATTTTGAGATCATTTTGGACTGTAAATTCTTTCTAGAATTTTATCAATAAATTAGATCCTCTTTTCGCAAAATTTTTCGGAAACACAAAAGTTTCCCTATAAATTAAAAGCCTTTCCTTTACAACCAAATTTTAATTCTATTTTTCTCCATAATGTCTTGATGTCTCAATGCTTAAAATAGTCTCTTCTTCACCTGTTTGGTAATCAAATCGAAACAACAAGTGAATCTGAAATCTCTGATGAATCATCCTCACAAAACTGAATATAGGATTTGCGTTAAGGAGCATTGCCATCAGGTGCGTCATAGTGCGTGGAAATATTTACGTATCCCATATTATAAAAAAAAAAAAATAATAATAATCAAGATGAAAGCAAAGTGCAACATAAATAGAGAAATGGAAAGTGAATGTTGATAAAGAAACAAAAGTAAAAAAAAAAGGAGTGAATGCCGAAGGCGAAGTTATGACATCATGCAATTAATCTGTGCTGGATGATGATGCGTGAAGACTGAAGAGCATATCAGCTACGTGTGATCTCAGAATCGACATTTTACTACCAAGGCGTGGGCGTATTTGTATCATTATACCCGTACCCATATCGCTTCTTCAAAGATCAGATTTTCTCTTTTAAAGTCTAGAGAGAGGAATAAAAAATAAATAACTTGCTTCCGTATTCAGAGATGCAGGGAGAAAACTAAGTCATAAAATTCCCTTGGGCGTAAAGAGGAGGGTTTATTAGAGCAAAAACTAATGATAACCAATCTTCCATTCATGGCCGGTTTTCCGGACTAAGGGAAATAAATTTTCTATACAATATGTGGGATTCCAATAAATGTTTACTGATGCAATAAATACATGGTTATGATTCTCGAATCTTCCATAATTTTATATTGTTTTTTTTTCTACTTTATGCAGATCAAACATCAACATCTTGTCCGAAAATGAAGATGAACAGTTTTCAATTTTTCAGTGTCATATTATTCAAGTTTTGAGGATCAGTAGATCAATCAGGGGATTTATAATTACAGATTCCTGTTACCGACATGTTACCGGCATCGAGATTATTCCACAGCTCAAGTGGTTCGTGTCCGTACTAAGCTTCTAGAATCTTCTGAAAATTTTCCAGATTATATTTTATTTTATCCTTGAATCTTTTGCGCATGAAATAAATAACGGAAATAATTTTTTATCTGTAAGGATGCAATAAATCATCCTTGTTTTCCTCATAATTATATGACGCATTAGAAAATGCAAGAGTATAACCTTGAAAGTGTTTACGCAAAATTCGTTTAATATAATTGCGCAATATCATTCGTGACGTCATCCAGAATGTTCTAGAAACTTAGCACGGACGCAAACCACTTGAGCCGTGGAATGGTCTTGATGTCGGTAACATGTCAGCAACAGGAATCTATAACCAGAAACCCCCATACTCATCTTCCAGTATCATAATTTAAAAAATATTTCATTTTCAAATTGTTTTTTTCATGGATTCAATTTGAAAATTAGAACATTTTCAGGATCATCGATTTCTTCATTTTTTAAAGCAGCTTATTAAAAAGTGTATGCGAATCTAATAAGGAAGTTTCCACGTTCGTGCTTTGAATGAACAATTTTTCAATTCTAGGAGATAATTTCGAGATTGAAATTTTTTAAAAACATTTTTAATTACTTGTATAATTTTCATTTCGCATATTTTTTACAAAGCAATGAAAAATTTGATGATAATTTACAACTACGAAATTCTTGAAAATTAAAAAAATCCATGGATCTATGTCAAATTTGGATAACAGACTCTTAAATTAATCTATTCAAATAGAAAAAAATAAAAGAGGAAAGAAAAAAAGGCAAACTCCTAATCCCTTTCTTTTTTCTTCTTCGTTTATACTATTTGTTATTAAAAATAATGATAATTAAATTTTCACAAAACTTTTTAGTTACAATATCAGTGCTGAGGTATTATTAAAACAGTTAGAGTGAAAAGAGTATTTACTTAAGTAGAAAAAACTTACACTTGCGTATTAATTTAATAAATTGTTAATAACAATTGTTAATTTATTTAATGAAAACCTTGATTAAATATCAGTATTAACTTTCTTTCGACAGAACTTATTTAAGAAAATTAAAAAATATTCAGAAATAAAAGTTCCTTTGAAGCATTTGTTTAATATATTTGTTATAAACAATCAAATATATTTCGTTTTAACAATTTTATGTGGTTAATAACCGTTTTTGAAGTAGTTTCAATTGTGTTAATTGGGTTGAAGGTGATGATAACTTTGTTAAAAAAACTAAAATTAAATATTGGTTGATACAGTTGTTTTCAAAAATAGCAATTTTTCACGTATAATAAGTCATGACTAATTACAAATCCAATAAAAAATATCAGACATTTTAGGTGAAAAATCAGTTAACATTTGCGCAATATAGTGAAGTATTTCTTTGTACAAATTGTTTATAAAAATTAACTTTATTCGATTAATTATTTATTGTTTTTAAGTACATATCCAATAATAATGATCAAAAGCGAGTTTGTTTAAGCGATTCTCTTTAAAATAAAAAATCATTTTTTTTTGTAATTTATAATTTTGTCGCTTAATTTTTTTATATATTACACAAAAAATTTAATTGAAATATCGAGGAGTTTGAGGACCTTAAAATATGAAGAATCGAGTATGTGAAAATTTACCAAAAATACAACGTAAGCAAAAATGCTACTCATTTTTAACAATTTTTCGTTAGTTTCCGACATATTTGAATTAACATGTTTTTAAAAAGCATTTTCCATTATCATATAAAAAATGGTTAAGAATAGTATAAAATTACAAAAAATTCTACAAGAAACGAAAACAGTTTCTCAGAAAAATAACAATTTTCACATTACTCGACTTTGTTGTTATTGATTGCATTTTATTGCAAAACTCCATTCCCACCAGGGAAGCGTTTCTTGATCGTAAAAAGGATTTCGTAATAAAATTCAGGAATTGGAACAAATGGTTGACATTCCGGTAATAAAATTCCTCAGCGGAATTAATTATTCAACAAGGAAATAGCAACAATAAAGTTGTGAGTAGGTGTCGATTTTCTAGTATACGTAGGTTGTCAGGAGTGTCGCGTGCCGGTATGTTCATAAGTTGTAAAGATAGTAATCTAGCAAGATCTTGTTGTCTGTTCTCGTAAAACATAAACTCTCGACATGTCGACATTAAATATCCTCTATTCGGTATTTATCAAGAGACAAGAATCATAGCAAAATAATCGCACGCGCCATTATGTCACTCAGTTAACCATCAGAAATTACTATCCTCAAAAAAAAAAACAAAAAAAAAAAAATGAAAGTTGAAAGTTGAAAGTTTTACTGAACGCATTCATGACCTTTATAAACAATTTTGATTGAAGATCAATAGTTGATCAATGCTGATCAACTACTTGAATTCAATATTAATGTTTATTTTGAAAACACTAATAATTTAGATAAATATTTTTCGAAGAAGAAAGACAGTGATATGATTGAAAATTTGTTTGGTGTTATTTATTTGATAAAATGCAAATGTTGCAATCAAGTTTATAAAAGTGAAACTAATAATAAATTGAAATCTAGAATAGCTTAACACACAAGAGATTGTGAAGTTGGTAATTTCAATACAGATTCGTCACGAGATTCCTGGAATTTCAATCATCACTTCAATTTTGAATCTAATAATATTAAAATATTAGTTTCCAATAAAAAAACACTTATCGGCGAAGTATCATTGAGTTGAAGGATAGCAATGTTAAGAAAAACAAATGGATTGATGCTTATAATAAATTTGATTTAAAAGTTACTGTACAGTAAATTCTGAACGTTAAAGATGTTCATTACAAAATTTAATATCAATTGTAGATGGTGATAAGTGATAAGCAATGATGATTGAGGATCAATAGCTGATTAACGCTGATCATCTCCTTGAATTCAATATCAATGTTTATTTTATGAATACTAATAGTTTAGATGATATTTATTGAAGAAGAAAGACAGTGATAATATTGAATAATAATTAATAATAATAAATAATTTGTCTGGTGTTATTTATTTGATAAAATGCAAATGTGACAAACAAGTTTATATAGGTGAAACTGACAGAAAATTGAAAAACAGAATAGCTGAACGCACAAGAGATTGTGAATTTGGGAATTTCAATACAGGTTCGTCACAACGTTCTTGTAACTTCAATCACTACTTCAGTTTTGAATTTAATAATATTAAAATATTAGGTCTATTATTAAAATATTAGTTACCAATAAAAAACACTTTTCGACGACGTATCATTGAGTCGAAGGATAGCAATGTTAAGAAAAACAAATGAATTGATTCTTACAATAAAGATTCACAAGTTAATTTACCATACATTCAACGTCTTCTTGAACATTTAAGAAGTTTATCAAAAAACTCAATATCAATTGCAGATCGTGATAAGTAATAAACAATGTTGATTACTGCTCAATAGCTTTCATTATTTTATTTTTACAATTACTGGTCATTGATATTTTGATCAGCAAACCACACTTTTGATTACTTATCACAATTTACAATTGATACTACCCCATCCAACATCTGAACATCTTCTTGAATTCAATATCAATGTTTATTTTAAAAACACGAACACTTTAGATAATTATTTTTCGAAGAAGAAAGACTGCGATATCATTGAAAATTTGTCTGCTGTTATTTATTTGATAAAATGCAAATGTTGCAATAAAGTTTATATAGGTGAAACAGGCAGAAGATTACAAACTAGAATTGCTGAACACAAAAAAATTTTGAATTTGGAATTTGATAATATTAAAATATTAGTTAGAAATAAAAAAACACTTATCAAGGACATAGTATTAGGTGACGTCCATTAAATATTATCTTCATGTAACCTTCAGGTGTAATTTTCTTTCCGTTCTCACAATGTTTATGTTTTTATAATAAATTATAATTGACCGGAATTTTCATTTTGACATGGTTATTCAATGTTGCATTGTTTTGAATGATCTTCCTTTTTTCAAAAAATGGTTCAATTAATTCAATTTGTTCAACTCAGGTACAATTTATATCATTTTCTAAAAATTATTATTTCTCCTATTTTTTATATCACTAACTAACTGTAACTATATTTAGGTTAACTTTGAAAAAGGCACGTAGCAGTTGCCAAAACGTCAGAAATTTTCAAATGAATATGAGCTAAACGATGGCTCTGTTTTTATTTTTATGTAGCCGTAAGACGGAATTAATCACTTCTACAATTTATATTACAATACTCTTTAGGTTTCTGATGCAATATATCATTTCCGGGACAATAATAAAAATCAAACAATTCCTGCTTGAATTTATTACCGGAAATTGGTCCCGAATTTTATGAAGATTGAACAGCTTGTAATTGTTTTATAAATTGTCACGCAAAAGTCTTTAATGGTGTCATTGCGACTAGAACGAAGTGAGAATGAATGGCACGTTTGGAGTCAGTTATGTAAATTAAAGTCACTTTGCATGACCCAAATCGGAATGGTGTTTGAATTCGATCGCCTTTTTTATATTCCATTACAATTTTTCATTCGATTTCGTTTTTTATATTGAATTTGGTATTTATTCTGGAAAATAGATCAATTATTCGGAGAGGATAAAACAGGGTCGTTGCAATAAAAACTTTGGACAAAAATTGCTCGCCAGTTTAATTTTTGAAGGGTTTTGACATATTTTCTTTCAAAATTATCGTAAGGCTTCCAGATATAACGTGTACCTGCTAATTTTTTTATTTTGGCCAAATCAACGTTGTTTAATTAATAATTAATTAATTTTTTGTATATCTTTTAAAGTGCGCCACTGTTGTGAATCTTTTTCATAATTGAACAAAGAATTGTATTTATTTAAACAATTATCATGAACAAGTTTCATGTTTACCGTTCTTCCATGAGTAGACACAATTGTTTATACAACTTCGAATTTTTAAAATGGCAACAATTGTTAATTATTTTAACGTAGGTTATAAAACAAAATTAAAAAAAACATTTCAACAACTGCTACCTTCACGATTTTGAAAAGTCTGAACGATGGTTTATTATAATATAATTTGATAAACCAGTATGAAAATTGTTTAAATAATTAACGGTTTTTTAATGTTGTAAAATATGTCTAACAGCAATGCGTTAATGCTTTGTTGATTTCAAGAAAATTTTCAAATTTTCAAATAATAAAAAGTATTTGCTGATTCGAAAAATATGACAGGAAAAATTCACTGGCAAGACATTTTTAGTTGAATTCATATAAACAATTGATTCTATTCACAAAAAATGGTAAACATGGAAATTTGTTTATAAAAATTGCTTAAATGAACAAAAAATTTCATCAAATCACAAAATATTACACCAAAAAATAATTAAAAAGACATTTGTAGTTTATTCTACGAAAAAAATGAGCTTATTCGTTGAGAAATTGTCAAACTGTGAATTTGTTTACAAGGATTGTTTAAATAATTGCAAAAAACAGCTATTTTCAACTGATCGTAATCTGACAATAATTTCCTTCATATTTTATGCAGAAAACTATGAATTTCAACAACTAATTCTAGCAAATCACAAAAATGAGACTTGTTAATTAATTTGTTTATAACATTATAAACCATTTTTTTGCTTTCTTCATGACATTTTAATTTATTTGCTAATAGCTATTATACTGATCTAAGTTCTGTTTTTATTGAATTCGAGAATCCTTAGAGTAGTGGCACTCTTGAAAAGTTGTAAAAATAAAAAAATGTAATTGGTTATTGAATTAAAAGTTTGCTTCGGTTGGAGGAAGAGGATCTGCTCGGTTTTGTTTTTGAGCGAAAAACCAAATGACAAAACGGAAAATCACGATATTTTAATATTTAACTAAAAACGGAATAAATAAAACAGTTGCATATATCAGTTTTTGCTTTTGTGATTTATCATGCTTGATACTGGCCACACCAGAGAAGAAGGATCTGCTCGGTTCTGCTTTTTGGCGAAACTCACAAAAAACTATCATGCTTCAGAACCCAAGTTTATGGTATTTTTCTGTTTTGTCGTTTGGCACGCCCAGAAATAGAACTGAGCAGATCCTCTTCCGCAGGCATGACTGGAAGAAGATGATCACAATAATGGAAATTCACGAAAGCAAAAACCGATGTAAACAAACTGTTTGATGAACTTGGTTGCTGAAGTATGGTATTTTTTTGTTTTTTCGTTGGGTCCGCCCAAAAGCAGAACCGAGCAGATCATCTTCCTCCGGCATGGCTGCAGGAAGATGATCACTAGCATGGTAATTCACAAAAGAAAAAACGGATATGAATCATTGCTTGATGAACTTGGGCCCTGAAGGATGTTAGTTTTTCGTTTTGTCGTTAGGTTCACCCAAAATCAGAACCAAGCAGATCCTCCTTCTCTGGCATATGGCTGGAGGAAGAGGATCACAAGCATGGTAATTCACAAAAGAAAAAACCGTTGTAAATCATTGTTTGGTGAATTTTGATCCTGAAGGATGTTAGTTTTTCGCTTTGTCGTTGGGTTTGGCAAACTGTTTGATGAACTTGGTTGCTGAAGTATGGTATTTTTTCGTTTTATCGATGGGTCCGCCCAAAAACAGAACCGAGCAGATCCTCCTCCTCCGGCATGACTGGAGGGAGATGATCACTAGCATGGTAATACACAACAGAAAAAACTGATGTAAATCATTGTTTAATGAACCTGGGTCCTGAAGGATGCTAGTTTTTCGTTTTATCGTTAGGTTCACCCAAAATCAGAACCAAGCAGATCCTACTTCTCCGGCATGGCTGGTGGAAGATGATCACTAGCATGGTAATTCACAAAAGAAAAAACCGATGTGAATCACTATTTGATGAAAATACGTCCTGAAGGATGTTAGTTTTTCGTTTTGTCGTTAGGTTCGCCCAAAAGCAGAACCGAGCAGATCCTCTTCCTCCGGCATGGCTGGAGGAAGATGATCACTAGCATGGTAATACATAAAACAAAAACCGATGTAAATCATTGTTTAATGAACTTGGGTCCTGAAGGATGTTAGTTTTTCATTTTGTCGTTAGGTTCGCCTAAAAACAGAACCAAGCAGATCCTCCTTCTTTGGCATAGATACAGGAAGAGGATCATAAGCATGATAATTCACAAAAGCAAAAGCGAACGTAAATAACTGTTTGAGGATCTGTTGTCCTGAAGGATGTTTTGTTTTCGTTTTGTCGTTGGGTGCACCCAAAATCAGAACCAAGCAGATCCTCTTCCTCCGGTATGGCTGGAGGAAGATGATCACTAGCATGGTAATTCACAGAAGAAAAAACCGATGTGAATCAGTTTGATGAAAATACGTCCTGAAGGATGTTAGTTTTACGTTTTGTCGTTAGGTTCGCCCAAAAGCAGAACCGAGCAGATCCTCCTTCTCCGGCATATGGCTGGAGGAAGAGGATCATAATCATGGTAATGCACGAAAGCAAAAATGAACGTAAACAACTGTTTGAGGATCTTGGGTCCTGAAGGATGTTTTGTTTTCGTTTTGTCGTTAGGTGCACCCAAAATCAGAACCAAGCAGATCCCCCGTCTCCGGCATGGCGGTAGGGAAAGGATCCCAAGCATGGTAATTCACAGAAGAAAAAACCGAAGTGAATCATTGTTTGATGAATTTGGGTCCTGAAGTATGGTATTTTTTCGTTTTGTCGTTAGGTTCGCCCAAAAACAGAACCGAGCAGATCTTCCTCCGGCATAGCTGGAGGATGAGGATCACTAGCACGCTAAGTCACTGATGATTTCCAGAACCTTAGCTTTTCTTTTCTAATTAGTGGAAGCGATTCAACAACTCAAGGTCCTTTTATTGTTTAAAATATTACTAATTTATTTTTTAATTTTCTCAAAGATAAATTATTTAAACCACAGAATATGTCACCAGTGTAAAGGTAACGAAACCGTATTCTAATTGACAGCAATTTTTCCTTAATTTTCAATTCTGAATTTCTGGACTGACATTTTCGATGTTTAGTGACAGTCGTTATCACGGCTCAACTCAACATTTTGCATGTTATGTTCGACATTGTAACATTTTACGAGATTGCTATATTCTGCTCTGAATTTTCGTAAAATGGGATTACTCGTGAAATATGCATGACCGTGTTTAAAGAGATACAGAGCAGCTACTAAATGTAAATAAATTTTCGACAGACTTGAAAGATGACAAAGTCGAGGACAAGGTGAGCCTTAAACCTGAAAATTTGCATTTAAATAATGTTTGGGTATTCCATTGCTTTGAAATTCTTCGCTTATTTTTATCTTATTTTTTCGTCTGTGATGGTTCAAACTAGAGAGAAGGTAAAATACACAGTGAGGAGAAATTTCTAAGAAGAAATCAGACGAGCAAGTCTATGTACTTCAGTCTGTTTACTTTAACACTTTATGGTTTGTAGTTTGTAGGTAAGCATAAGCACAGTTCGCTGGTCGAAAATTCCGGTTTCTAGGGAAACTCAAACTCTGTTTCGAGATATTGCAATCTAAGCGGTAGCTGAGCCAGAAACGTACTGTAAACACCACTCTGAGAAATTAGAGGAGGACTTTGTTAACTTAGGAATTTATTGACTCTGGCAAAAAAAATGGAAAGTGAATTATAATTGGAGATAAGAAAAATGAACAGATTGTGCAATTTACTGTAGGAAAACCACCCTGCAGTGGATAGGAAACAATTCAACAGCATTTAACTGTATCAGTTTTCAAAACTAAAGAAAGATTTTCATTTGAAATTTTGAAAATTAAATCTACAAATAATCCCGTTTAATAAGAAAAATCAAAGAGAACCTTATGCGATTTGAGAAACATTTTTTTTAAATACTCTTGTATTGTTAAATTTAAACTTAAAAATTATCTAACCAATTTTTTTAAATCTCATACATGTTATATGTTCGTGCTTTTAGCTGAAAATTAGTTTTTACAAAAAAAATTAATTATGGAATAGAATTTTAGGTTATCTTAGCGCGTTACCTTAACCATAAATGAGTATTTTTAACCATAAATTATTAAATTACTGCGAAGATTAAAATTTTTTCAGCAATTCAGGTTTTTCGGTTTTATTAGCGTTTCGTACCGAAAATGGACACTTGTCAACAAAATTCATTAGATTTTAAAGGCTCATAGATTTTTAACAATTTTAGGTTATGTTGGTGTTTCATATTGAAAATTGGTATATTCAAACCAAAATCAGTATAATTTGAAGAAGATTTAGAATCTTTTAACAATTTTGGAATGCGTTAGTGTTTTTGTTGAAAATTGGTATTTTTTTTAGATTATATTTCAAGGAAGATTCACAACTTTTCAAGAATTTTTGGTTATGTTGGCGGTTTATACCAGCAGACGGTATTTTTAGTTTTACCTTCAAAATTGAACTAGTTTGTTAAAAATTAATGTTTTAGTGAATTCATCTTTCTTGGTTAAAAATTAACTTTTGTGTTAAACATTTCATATTTTTTGTTGTAAAAAAATTTTTTTGGTTTAAGATTCAACTTGAAATTTTAGAAATTTTCGGCCTTTTACATTGAATTCAATGTGGTATCTATACAATAGTCTTTCTTGATAATAATCCGTCCTTTTGGATTAAAAATTCCTATTTTTTGGTAGAAAAGTCATCTTTCTTAGTTAAAAATCAAATTTTTTGTTGAAAATTAAAATGTTTGGTTTGAAAATTCAACTATCTTCTAAAAAATTCCTCTTTTTGTCTTTTTGGTATTTTCCAGGAAGTGTTATTCTACTCTTACTCTTCTTTTTTGGTTGAAAAGTCTATATTAATTATATTTTTGTTTAGAATTCATCTCTTTTTGTAAAGAAATTCTTTTATTTTTATTTAAAAATCTTTTTGGTTAAAAATCCAGCTGTTTGACAACAAAAAATCTGTATTTTTCGTTGAGAATTCATCTTTTTTGTTGAAAATTCAACTACTTGGATGAAATACTGTATTAAAAATTCATTTTTTTGTTGATGATTTATCTCTTAGGGTTATTAAATTGTACTATTTGATTTAAAATTCGTCTCTTTTGCTTAAAAATTCAACTGTTTTGGTAGAAAATTCATGCCTTGAGAAAAAATTATTTTTAAGATTTTTGATTCTAGTTGATAATGGTTTGGTTGAAAATTGAACTATTTTTTTGAAAATTTGTTTTTTTTGTTTTTAAAAATTGTCTTTCTTAGTTAAAAATGTACGTATTTTGTTGCAATTTCGTTTTTATGGTAGGAAATTCAGTTTCCTCCTTGAAAATCCAATTATTTAGTTGAAAATTCAGATATTTATCTAAAATGTGTCTTTATTGGTAGAAAATTAATCTTTTTCGTCGAAAATTCATTTTTTTGATTGAGGATTCAACTTTTTTTTTTTAATTTGTCGTTTTTGGTTGAATCCAAATGTTTCTTACTTCAAATTAAAATCTTGTTTCTTTGAAATATCAACTATAATATTTTTTGTTGAGAATTAATCCTTTTTAGTTGAAAATTCAACTACTTGGATTTTACTTTGTTAAAATTCAATTTTTTCGATGAAGCGTTATCTCTTTATGTTAAAAATTGTATCCTATTTAATTGAAAATTTAATTTCGTTATCAAAATTCATCTTTTATGGTCCAAAATTCAAATTCTGGTTTAAAATTTAACAACTGACTTCTGAAAAATTTGTCGTCTTGGTTTCAAAATTCAATTATTTAGTTTTCGTTAGGAGTTCAATCTTTTTTATTTAAAAGCTCGACCATTTAGTTGAAAATTCATCTTTGCAGTTTGAAAATTCAATTATTCGATTTAAAATAATTTTTTTCTTTGAAAATTCAACTACTTAGTTGAAAGTTCATCTTTCTCGGGTGAAAATGAACTTTTATGTTAAAAATTTACCCATTTTTGTTGAAAAACTTGAAATAAAGTCTGTAATAATGACCGAATTATTTTGTTTCTGTTTTCAGATGCGGTGGCTAACGCCTTACATAAGCTTTCTGCTGGTGGCATTTTTTTCATTGACAGTGGACAAATCAGAAGCTTGCTCATGTGCACCTGCACATCCTCAGACGAAATTCTGCGAGGCAGATTTCGGTAAATATTTCAATAAACATTTTTAATCAAAGTTAGATTTTTTTAATAGTTGTAAAATATTTAAATTGGATGACTTTATCGACTGATAATAATAATTAGTTTCAATAAACACGTTGAAGATGACTGAAAAATGATCAAGAAATACCATATCTCTGATTAATTAATAATTCAAACTCCTGATAGAATCATACTTTAAATGGCAAAAACAGTTTCGTGTAAGGGACCGTACTTAAATTACGTAACAACAAAAACTTTCTTCTGAAGATTGTCTTTTTAGTTTTAAATTCTATTATTTGGTTGAAAATTTATTAATGTTTTTAAAGACATCATTTTTCATTGCAAATTCAACTATTTTGTTAAAAATTCGTCTTTTTGAGTTGAAAATTCAACGATTTTCTTATAATCTTAACCTCTTGTTGAAAATTTAACTATTCCCTAGAAAATTTCTTTTTGTTTAAAATTTGTATTTTTCTATTGAAAGGTCTATTGAAATCCTTTTGTATGAAAATTTAACTCTTTATTTGAAAATTTATCTTTTTGAATTAAAAATTCACTTGTTTTAGTAGAATTTCTATTTTGCTTGGAAACAAATGCAACTGTTTGGTTGAAAATTTAACAATCTTGTTAAAAAGTCATACTTTTTAGTTAAAAATTTTACTATTCAGAAGAAAATTAACTTATAGTTTACAATTCTTATTTTGGTGTTGGAAAGTACACTGGAATCTTCTTTGGATGAAAATTTAACTTTTTTTAAATATTTTTTTTAATTCATCTGTTTTGGAAGAAATATTTCATCTTTCTAGAATAAAATTGCAACTGTTCGGTTGAAAATTCAACTACTTTTTGAAAATTTTTATTTCTGATTTCAATATTCACCTGCTTTAGCAGAAATTACATCTTTCTTGGATTAAAATGCAACTGTTTGGTTGAAAATTTAACTATTTTGTCGAAAATTCACTTTTTGGTTCAATTTAACATATTGGTGTTTAAAAGAGAACTGAAATCTTTTCTGGATGAAAATTCAACTATTCAAAAAAAAAAAAAAAAAAAATAAATTGAATGAAAAATTCATCTGTTTTGAGAGAAATTTCATCTTTCTTGGATAAAAATGCAACAGCTTGGTTGAAAATAAATTTTTTCTTTTAAAAAGTCATACTTTTGGTTGAAAATTCGACTGTTTTGTTGAAAATTTAACTATTTCGTAGAAAATTTACTTTTTGTTGAAAATTCATATTTTGGTGTTAACAAATGAACTGAAAGCTTTTCTGGATGAAAGTTCAAATTTGCAAAAAAAATGGTCCTTTTTTATTAAAAATTCATCTGTTTTAGTACAAATGTTATCTTTCTTGGATAAAAATTCCACTATATGGTAGAGAATTCAACTATTTCGTTAAAAATTCATCCTTTTTGGTTGAAAAAATTCGTCTTCTTGGATGAAAAATTCAATTTTGTTTGTAGAAACTTTTTTTTTTTACAAAATTCATGTTTTGATCTTGAAAAATCAACTTAAATCTTTTCTGAATGACAATTCAACAATTTTTCCAAAAATTTGTTTTCTTTTTAAATAAAAATTCATCTGTTTTAAGAAAAATTTCATCTTTTTGGATAAAAATGCAACTATTTGGTTGAAAATGAAATTATTTTGTTGAAAAGTCATACTTTTTGGATAAAAATTTGCCTTTTTGGGTAGCAAATTCAACAAATTACATAAATGTCTAACCAAATACTTGAATTTTTGAACTAAAAAAGATCAATTTTTAACCAAAAATGAAATAGTTGAATTTTAATAACAAAAGATTCATTTTTAACAAAAAAGAACGAATTGTCCATCAAATAGTTAATTTTTCTACTAAATAGTTGAATTTCCCAGTTAAAAATTCGAGTTTTCTACAACAATTTTTAACTCAAAAATATTAATTTTCAACCAGACAGAAAAATTTTCAACAGGAAGACTAATTTCCTACCAAAAAGACGAATTTTCAACAAAACACATCAACATTGAACCGAAAAGTTGAATTTTCAACCAAGAAGATTGATTTTCTATAAAAAAGACCAATTTTCAAAAAATTAAATAAATGTTTAACTGAATAAATGAATTTTGAAACCAAGAAGATTACCAAAAAAGACGAATTTTCAATAAATTATATAAATCTCCAACCAAATAATTGAATTTTTGAACTAAAAAAGATCAATTCTTAACCAAAAATGAACAAGTTAAATTTTTATAACGAAAAATCAATTTTTAGATGGTTAAATTTTCAGTTAATAATAAATTTTCAACCAAGGAGATGAATTTTTAATTAAAATGATGAATCTTCAAACGAAAAAGACTTTTCAACAAAATTGATGAATTTTCTACAAAGTAGAATAATTTCAAACCAGAAGATATGAATTTTCAACCAAATCCTAATTTTAATTAAAAAATCAAGTCCATCAAACAGTTGAACTTTTAAGCTAGAAAATTAAAATCAATTTTAACCAAAAATGAAAAAGTTCCAAATTTCGTTTAAAATAACTATCTCCTTCCCCCCCCCCCCCCCAAAAAAAAAACACAGCCCAATGAAAAAAATCGTTAAATTTTCAACCAATGAGATGAATTTTCAAATAAAACGATGCATTTCTAAACAGAAAATAAGTTTTGGACATAGTTTTCTACCAAAAAATACGTGAATTTTCAACTAAATACTCAAATTTTCAACAAAAATATTAATTTTGATTAAATTTAATTCATAAAACTTTTCATTCTAAGCTGAAAATTAATTTTTTTCCTTGAAAATTCTTGTATTTTGTTGAAAATTCGTCTTTTTAGTAGAAAATTAATCTCTATAGTTGAAAATTCGTCTTGTTGGTAAAAAATTCTATTATTCTCTTCGAAATTTATTTTTTTGGTTGGAGATTCATCGTTATAGTTGAAAATTCATTTCTTTGGTCTTTTTGGATGAAAAATTCAATTTTGTTCTTAGAAACTTATTTTTTGTTAAAAAATTCATTTTTGATCTTGAAAAGTCATCTGGAATCTTTTCTGGATGACAATTCAACTTTTTTTTCAAATTTGTTTTTTTTTTAAATAAAAATTCATCTCTTTCAAGCGAAATTTTTTTGTTTAATAAAAATGCAACTTTGGTGTAGAAAATTCAACAATTTTGTTGAAAATCATGTTTTTTGGGTAAAAATTTGTCTTTTTGGATTGCAAATTCAATTTTTTTTTGTAGAAATTCATTTCTGGGTTGAAAAATCATATATTGATCGTGAAAAGTCAACTAAAATCTTTTTTGACAAAAAATTCAGATTTTTTTTCAAATTTATCTTTTTGATTCATAAAATCATCCGCTTTTGTAGAAATTTATTTTTTTGTATGTTAAATATTATATTTTTAGTTGAAAATTCAACTCTTTGGTTGGAAGTTTAACTATTTTGTTGAAAATTAATATGTTCAAAATAAAAATTCAACTACTTGGGTAAAAGTTAAACTAGATTCTATTTTTTTGTCTATTTGTCTATTTTTTTGTTTAAAATTAATCTCCTAACTGAAAATGTAACTTTTCCATTTTTTGAAGATTTATCTATTTCAGTTGGTAATTCTCCTTTGTTGGTAAAAAAAAAATTTTTCTTGGCTTCAAATTTAATTTTTGTTGGGTAAAAATACATCAGTTTCGTGGAAAAAATAATTTTTTTTTGTGACACTTTTTGTTGGGAATTCATCTTGTTACATTGGAGATTCAACTATTGTGTTAAAAATTTAATTATTTTGTTGAAAATTCAAGTATCTGGTTAGAAAGCAATTTTTTATAGTAGAAAAGACATTTTTCTGTTTAAAATAAATTCAAAAGTTTAAAATTTTTATCTGAAATATTGTTTTATTTCGTTTATAAAAGATCCTATGTTGAAAGCATTTCAAGATTAAAATGTTGGTATTTGAATATTATGATGAAGTAAAATGAAAAATTAGGCAAGGAAAAATAAGGGAATTTCGAGAATGAAGTTCTCGAACACCCTGCCTAATTCTACTAGCAATAACTAATAAGACATTTTTGAAAACTAAAAATTACTTACAGAAAGAGTGGCTAATTAATTGTTAATAATAATATCATTTTTTTAATATGCTTCAGTTGCTGTCATTAAAGTGAAAGAGTTAGACGAAGGCACATTTGAAAATCTCTATAGGGTGAAAGTAAAAAGAGTCTTCAAGGTTAGTAAAATTCTCTATAGCAAATTTTCTACTTAGTAAAAGAAATCAAGAGAATTTTATAGAATTTCATCCAATTTTTTGAAAAATATGTTGAATTTGAAACTGTTTAGAGCAATCCGGAACACAATCTGATCTTAGAAGACGAACTGTGGACTCCCTCAACTGATGGAATGTGTGGTGTTACTCTGAATTTGAACATGACCTACGTCGTGAGTGGTAGTGTAAGATCCGGAAAGCCTTTCATATCGATTTGTGACCTCTCGATGCCTTGGGCAAAAACGACCAAACGCCAACGTAAAGGCCTCAGACAGCTCTATCGAGAAGGCTGTAAATGCAAAGTGAGTATTCCACTTTATGATATGCACCGCGGCTTTTTCAGCAGGAAGTAAATCATCTTTTCAGACGAGAAATATATATTAGAACCTTCCCATCAATCCTTTTTTACCTTCATCAATCCACAATAGGGTGGTCCAAAAATGCATTGGAATTTTTTTTTTTTTTTAATTTTTATGGGGACACCCCAGAAATTTGTTCGAATCTACACAAAAATAAATCCATTTTTTTTTTTTTTTTTTTTTTTTTAATGTTATTTAGAGGTGCCGCAAGCCCCATGAAGTTTAACACGTATTTCCCATGAGAAAAAAAGAAGTTTATCACTTTTTAAATATCAACACCATAAGTCTGTTTTATAGGGTTCCAAAGAAACCCCATAAGTGAATAAATGGCTTTTGTGAGTTTTTCGCGCTAATTATGACTTTTTTTGTGGGTGTTTCACTGAGCATTGTTTCTGGCACATAATAGACCACTTCATACTGGTAACTATAGATGTTCACGTGAATTGTTTAAACAATTTATCATTTTTTTTAGCAATTTTCTCATACAATGGAGTTAGAAAGACGCGGGTTTTTCACGAATTACCCACTTGTTGTCCAATTTTCAATTGAAGGAAAGTGATAGTTCATCAATGTTAACAGGAGTGATTGTTTAAACAATTTAAGTAATTAGAGTTCAGAAAATTAATTGCTTAAACAATTCATTATAATTATTAATAATATTATATTTGAATAATGCTAGAAAGATGCGGCTTTTTCTGAAATTTCTGGCTTTTGTCCAATTTTCAATTGAAGTGAAGTAATAATGAATTAAAGTTAACAAAATAATCGTTTAAACAAATTATTATCATTGTTAATAATATTCTCTTCGCTTAATTGGTTCAATGTTGCGGTTTTTTCTGAAATTTTCAACTGTTTATCAATTTTTATTAGGCGTAACTTAATAATTAATTAGATTCAGGAAAAATAATTGTTTAAACGAATTATTATTGTTTATGACTATTTTCATCCATATCAGTGCCTGATAGTTTCGGTTTTTCGGCAATGTTTACCTTTCTTTCGTAAACTTTTTTTTTATGAAAAATATCCCATATCTGAGTATTGTAATTTTCAACCAAAGAATGCGAATTTTCAACAAAATAGTTGAATCTTCAACCAAAAAAAAAATTGTTTTCAACCAAACCGTTGCATTTTTAACCAAAGATAAAATTTCTACCACAAGAGATGAATTTTCGAATAAAAAAGCGAATTTTAATGAGAGTTGAATTTTCAAACAACAAAAGTTTTTCAATCAATGAAAAAAAAAATATATGAAATCAAAAATGTTGAATTTTCAAGCCAAAAAGTAGAGATTTTTACACGACAGTTAAAGTTTTAATTAAATAGTTGAATTTTCAACCAAGAAGATGAATTTTTAACCAAAAAGACGAATTTTCAACAAATTACATAAATCCCTAACCAAATACTTGAATTTTTGAACTAAAAAAGATCAATTTTTAACCAAAAATAAATTAGTTGAATTTTAATAACAAAAGATTAATTTTTAACAAAAACAAAGAAAGAATTTTCTACAAAACATTTGAATTTTCTATCAAATAGATAAATTTTCTATTAAATAGTTGAATTTCCTAGTCAATAATACGAGTTTTCTACAAAAATTTTTATTTAAAAAATATTAATTTTCAACTAGACAGAAAAATTTTCAACAAGAAGAATAATTTCCTACCAAAACGACGAATTTTCAAGCAAGAAAATTTATTTTCTATAAAAAAGACAAATTTTCAACAAAGTATATTTAACTGAATATGTTGAATGTTAATGCTAAATAATAATGCTGAAAAAAAAAAAAATAATAATGCAAAATAATAATAATGCTGAATGTTTTGAAATCAAGAAGTTTAATTTTTAAATTAAATTAAATAGTTGAATTTTCATCCAAAGAGATGAAATTTCAAACAAAATGATACATTTCTAATCGGGAAATAAATTTTTAATAAAAAAATGCAACCAAGTAGTTGAACATTCAAGAAAGAAGATTCATTTTCTGCCAAAAAATACGAGAATTTTCAACTAAATACTTAAATTTTCAACAAAAATATTAATTTTCATTTATATTTAATTCAATTAATAAAACTTTTTATTCTAGGTTGAAAATTGATTTTTTTTTTTTCGTTGAAAATTCTTGTATTTTGTTGAAAATTCGTCTCTTTAGTAGAAAATTAATCTCTATGGTTGAAGATTCGTCTTGTTGGTAAAAAATTCTATTAGTATCTTCAAAATTTATTTTTGTTGTTGGAGATTCATAATTATAGTTGAAAATTCATTTCATTGCTTAAAAATTTCTCTATTTTGTTAGAAATTTTTTTTTTGTAGTTGAAAAATAACTTTTAAACAAAAATGTTAGCTACTTCGTGTTTGGTTAAAAATTGATCTTTTTTAGTGGAAAATTCAACTATTAGGTTGGAAATTATTACATTTTTTTGAAAATTTCTCTTTGGTGGTAGAATATTAATTTTCTTGGTGAAAAAATCATCTTTTCGGTTGACAGTACATTTTTTTGGATTGAAAATTTAACTATTTTCTTGAAAATTCGTTTTTCATGGTTAAAAATTAATTTTTCAAACTGTAGAGGTTGTATGTGTTGAAAGTTTATCTTGTTTATAGAAAGTTAATATTTACGGTTCAAAATTCGTCTTTTTGGTCGAAAATTAATTTTTTTGGGTTCAAGATTTTTCATTTTAGTTGAAGGTTCATTTGTTTGGTTGAAAATATAACTATTTTGTTGAAAATTTTTTTGTTGTTGAAAATTTTTTTGTTGTTGTTGAAAATAAACTTTTTAAACAAAAATTCAACTACTCCGCATTTGGTTAACAATCTATCTTCTTTAGTTAAAAATTCAACTACTTGGTAGAAAATTCATACATTTTTTTGAAAATTCATCTTTTGTGATAGAATATTATTCTTTTTGGTGAAAAAATCATTTTTTTGCTTGACAATTTATTTTTTCATTTGAAAATTTAACTATTTTGTTGGAAATTCATTTTTTTATAGTTAAAAATTAATGTTTCAAACTGTAGATGTAACTATTCCATTATGGATTGAAAATTTATCTTTTCTATAGAAAATTGATATTTATGGTTGAAAATTCGTCTTTTTGGTCGAAAATTAATGTTTTTGGTGAAAGATTTTTCATTTAAGTTGAAGATTCATTTCTTTGGTTCAAAATATAACTATTTTCTTGAAAATTCTTTTTTTTTTCTTGAAAATTAACTTTTTCAACAAAAATGTAACTACTCCGTGATTTTTTTTTAGTTTACATTCTTTAGTTGAATATTCAACTACTTCGTTCGAGATTTATACATTTTTTTGAAAATTCATCTTTTGTCGTAGAATATTAATCTTTTTGGTGAAAAAATCATCTTTTCGGTTGACATTTAATTTTTTTATTGGAAATTTAACTATTTTGTTGAAAATTCGTTTTTTATGTTTGAAAATCAATTTTGTTAACTGTAAATGTAACTATTCCATTATGGGTTGAAAACTTATTTTTTCTGTGGAAAGTTAATATCTTTGGTTGAAAATTCATTTTTTCGGTCAAAAATTAATGTTTTTGGTTGAAGATTTTTCATTTAAGTTGAAGATTCATTTCTTTGGTGGAAAATTTAACCTATTTTGTTGAAAATTTACGTATTTTGTTGACAATTCATCACTTCTGGTTGGTTGGTTTGGGTTAAAAATTAATCTTTCTAATCGAACATTAATTTCTTTGGTTGAAAATTTATCTGGAAAGAAAAATTGATAACTGTCAGTAAAAACGAGAAATTGATCTGGGAAGAATCAAGGACTTGTAGGGAATTTCGAAATTGTTACTTTGGAACAACCCTGTTTTTTAAATAACGCACATTAAATTATTAGGGGAGTGTACAATAAGAGGTTGAAAGGGTTGATAATTGGGATGTTTTTTTGAAATTAAGATCGAAACAGAAATCCACTTCATCATGAATAATTTTCTACAAAATGAGTATGAAAAAGATTCAAAATAAAAAAGTAGGCTTCTAAACCTATGAAGTCATCTGGTCACCCTATTACAAGGGATTGTAAAGAATTGCATGTTATGTATGTGATTCTACGGGATTACATGAGATTGCAAGTGGTGTATGGGTTTGCAAGTGGTGCATGGGTTTGCAAGTGGTGCATGGGTTTGCAAGTGGCGCATGGGTTTGAAAGTAGTGCCTAGGATTGGACGAAATTTCATAGAAATCGTTCGAGATTTTATAGAGATTTCATGGGATTGCATCTAGATTGCATGTGATTACAAAGGATTGCAAAGTATAGCATAAGATTGTAGGAGAATACGAGATTGCATAAGATTGCAGGAGTATACTCCGGTCCGCTTCTTTGCACAATATTCTTTCTTCATAATTTAGAAATAAGTATCAAAGTCCACCTTCACTTTTTAGAAGTTGATGTTTTTTGAACCACCCTATTGTAAGGGATAGAAAATCCCGCCACTCAGGGAAAAAGTTGCCTTGAAACAAAAGCATCATCCTCTTCTCTATTTTGCTTTGAACCAACTGAACATCTTCTTCATACAAACCGAATTATTTAGCTGCAAGATTATATTAAGTTCGTCGCTAATCGATAATGTTTGCTGCAAAAAGATTGTTCTTGAGACAAATGAAAATCGTCTTAACGTTTGCTGCAAAAAGATTCTTCTTGAAACAAATGAAAATCGTCTCAACCTAAATTTAAGAGAAAATATTTGTGTCAAAATGCATCCTTTTGACAGAAGAGGACATTTCTCTGAGTGAATGTAGAATGATCGGAAAATATCTATTATATATCTTTGATACAGATCAAAGATATACCTTTGATCTTTTTGGATCATTCTACTTCCACCAGCAGAGGGTCGTTGATGATCACATTTTGCAGTTGGGAACATCATCAATCACGATTCATCCTCTGAATTTAGGAAATTGTTTTCACAGCCTGCCATTGTGGGGTCACGTTTGAAATGATATTTTCGTGAATCAATAATATAATGTTCTTATCTCTTCTTGTTGCAGATTGTTTATACACCATTCCAGTGGAAGGGAACGGTTTTGGAGAAAGCAGGAGGAAAACAGTGCCTGTGGGAAAGCGAGCCAGGACCTCTGATCTGCCAGGAGGAGCACGGTATTTGTATGCAGGGTCACGGTGGGTGTTCCTGGATCCCGTCCGTATCTTACAAGAACTGCATTGAACAGCACCAGCGTCATCGAGAACAGCACAGGTCACGGGAAGCGTGATTCACGAGCTAAGCTGGCAAACCCCCCTCGTTTTACAATTTACAATTTACAATCGCTTCAGTCATCGACATTCGCCATGGCACTCATGCACTACTAACCATATGCGAATCGTTGAATTCCTCCTCTAATGCAAATCAGCAAATCCGTCGTCCCATTTCACATTTCACTGTGAGTCGTTCTTCACTCTCAAATGCCAGAAAATGAGATAAACATTAAATTATTCCGACCGCGAATCAGATGGTATGCGGCAGAAAATGATAAAGCGGGTAAAACAGTTTTGGTATGGGATTGATCTAGGAAAGCATCTGGGAAATCGTATGGGTGTCATCTCTTAGATGGTATCACAGTCAATCTGAAAATGCTGTTGTTATGGTGGTATTCAATTGATAAGGAAATTTTATATAATATCAGGATACAAAAGACATGCTGGGATCTTTCCGTTTTAGATCAAATTGATACCTTCAGGTGTTATCAAACCAATTTTAATTGATTCAACAAAATATTTGAGGGACCCAAACGAATTTTCTTGTTGGATGAACCAAATAACCTATTTACCAAACGATTTGGTTGAAACAACAACGAAATTAGTTTCGTTAGTAACAAAAAATTAGTAACAAAAAAAGCTTTTGTTGTTGGATTGAACCGAATTGTTTTCTGAGTATAGCTCAAATATAGCTAAAGTATAATAATTTATTCTTGAAAAATAGGAAAAGTATGGCTGTAGTAGGTAAACCCGTATTATTGATGGGAAATAATCTGATATCTGGAATACATCAAAATAGAGATCCAGAATCATGATTATCACAATATCAAAAAATATTGTTTGCAACTTCTGAAATATGCAAACTGCAAATAAGCATAAACAATATATTAATTTTAACATTTTTTTACTTTGTGTTATAAAGAATTGAACATTAAACATTTTACCTCAAAAGCAATTTAAAAACTAAACAATAAATTTTATGCTAATAATACTGCGGTTAGGAATCAAAAATTCTGGGTCTCTTATCAATATATGGTGATTCTCTATATTAAGGTAACTTTCGATAAGAATAATTTTTTTTGCAAACGTATTTTAAAGTATGTGTTTTTTTTTGTCCAAAATATTTGTTGATGCAAGGATGAGTAATTTCAAAAGCATTTGAGCCTACATATATTTCTTTCACGGTTTTTAAAACAATTTCTTTTTCTTATCGGTCATTTTTCTTCATCTGCATTCGCGATCCGTTTTCCATGAACATGAGTATTCTAAAATTTCCGCTGATTCAATACGTGAAGTGAGAATATAAAAAAAGGATTTTTAAGATTTCAAAATTAAATTTATTCAGTTTCAAAAATGTATGCATATAACTTTTCAATTTTTGTCAAAAGTCCAGAATTTCTAATCATACATTTTCTAATTTGAAATAATTTGACATGTAAATTATCAAAATTACAGAATTTGTATTATAAAATTTGAAACATGCATAATTTTTCATTGTAAATTAAAAAAATTGAAAACTGTTCAATTTTCAAGCTTTTTCAATTTAAAGTTTTACAATGTTTAAGAGTTGAAATGTACATTTTTTAAAAGTGTTTTGGATTATTCCAATTTTGAAGATTTAAAATTAAAAAATATGCAATTGGGAAGATTTAAAATTGAAATATAATAATTTTAAGAAATGTTGAATGTGAATCATTAAAATTATGGAATTTTAATTTTAAAACTCAAAACTTGCATAATTTTTAATTGTAAATTTTCAAAATTCAAAACTGTTTAATTTTCAAGATTTTTCAATTTAAAGTTCTACAATTTTGAAGAGTTAAAATGTACAATTATTGAAAGTGTTTTGGATTATTTCAATTTTGAAGATTTAAAATTGAAAAACGTGCAATTTTGAAGATTCAAAATTGAAAAATATGCAATTGTGAAGATTTAAAATTGAAATTTATTGAGTTTTAAAGAGGTAAAAATAAAAATTCGTAAATTTCGACAAGAGTTAAGAATTTTCAATTCTAAATCTTCCAAATCCAAATACAAATGATGAAAATTACCGAATTTATAATTGAAAAACTTGAACTTGCATAATTTTTAATTGTAAATTTTCAAAATTCAAAACTGTTCAATTTTCAAGATTTTTCAATTTAAAATTGTACAATTTTGAAGAGCTAATATGTAAAAATTTTGAACGTACTTTTGATTATTTCAATTTTGAAGATTTGAAATTGAAAAACGTGCAATTTTGAAGATTCAAAATTGGAAAATATGCAATTGTGAAGATTTAAAATGAAAATTTATTCAGTTTTAAAGAGGTACAAATAAAAATTCGTAAATTTGGTCAAGAGTTGAGAATTTTCAACTCTAAATCTTCCGAATTCAAATATAAATCATTAAAATGAATGAATTTATAATTGAAAAACTTGAACTTGCATAATTTTCAATTGTAAATTATCAAAATTGAAAACTGTTTAATTTTCAAGATTTTTAATTCGAAATTCTTGAACGTGTTTTAGAATATTTTAATTTTGAAGATTCAACATTAAAAATTATGGAATTTTGAAGATTTAAAATTAAAATTGATTTAATTTTAAAGGAGTAGAAATTGAAATTCTTAAATTTTTTCAAAAGTTTTCAATTCTATATCTTCCACATTCAAATGCAAGTCATCACAATTAAAGAATTTTAATTATAAAATTTACAACGGGGAAAAGTGACCTTTATATGGAGAAATAACAAAATATGATATAAGAATCACATAAGATTTCCATTGTATATCCTCTTGTTGTGATGATTTTCCATAAAGCTGGAAAACCTAAAAAAATTATTTTCAACTCTAAAGCAGATTTCGTAAAGAAAAATGATAATAATTTTTTTAACTTCAATATGAGTGCCATTCTTTGTCTGATACTTTAGCCATACTTTAGCCACAGATTAAACCTATGGGATTGTCTCATTTTCCATACATTTTTTATAATTTGTGAAGGCAATAATTTTTACTCGCACAGTATATCCCCGAGATTTTCTGAAGTTGGATAAAAAGTGTTGCAAACAATTGGCAACTACAATTATCCGACGACGGTTGTATTTTCAATATAAAAAAATGAAATTTCTACAGAGAAGATTAGTGTTCTCCCAAAATAATGATTTTTTATCAAAATAGTTGAATTTTCCACCAAAAAGAGAAATTTTAAAACAAAAAATTAAATTTTCAACAAAGTTTTTCAACTTTCAATCAACCAGTTGAATTTTTAATATAAGAAAGTATTAATTTGTAAGAAGAAGATTGATTTTAATGCACTCAATTCCTGAAATTAAAACAAAAAATCAACGATCTCAAAAAAAAAAAAAAATATGTTACTTTGGACAAAAATTAAAAATTGCAATAGGAGCATTTTGTGGTGTTTGTCCAAATTTGATTGTTGAATTTTTGTTTTATTTTCAGGAATTCTATACATTAACTTGATAATTGGACGTTAAATGGGATTTTGAAATTGATTTTAATCTTATTTAAAATTCTTAAATTCCAAAGGCTGATTTTTTACCGAAAAGATTAATTTGCAACCAGGATGTTTAATTTTACACAAAAAAAGTCGAATTTTACACAAAATACATGAATTTTCAACCAAAAAGAGACATTTTGAAACAGAAAATTAAGTTTTTAACAAAGTTTTTCATAGTTCAATTAACCAGTTGAATTTTTAATGTAAAAAAAGAATAAATTTCTAAGAAAAAGATTAATTTTTCACCAAAAAGATTAATTTTCAATCAAGATGTTTAATTTTGCACCAAAAAATCAAACTTTGAACAAAATACATAAATTTTCAACAAAAAAAAAGTCCACAAACAGTAGTTACATTTTTAGTTAAAAAAATTAATTTTTAAAAAGAAAAATCTAGTTTTAATATTTAATATTTGGTAATTCAACCAAGAAAAGATTTTGATTTTGAACCAAAACAGTTGAAGTCAATCAAGTAGTCAAATTTTTAATTAAAAATAGATAAATTTCTACGAAAAAAAAATTTTTTTCACAATAAAGATTAATTTTATTGTAATAAAGATAAAATTTTTACCAAAAAGTTGAATTTTCAAACAAGATTAATTTTGCACTAAAAAAGACCAATTTTTAACAATATGAATTTTCAACTGAAAAAGATGAATTTTCAAAAAAAAATCGAATATTTGAATTTTAATTTAATCAATTCTCAAAAACAACAAATTTTTACTAAAATAGTTTAATTATCAACAATAATAAAATTAACTTCCAACCAAAAGATGAATTTTCAAACAAGAAAAATAATTTTTTACAAAAAAATGCATTTTCAACTAAGAATATACATTTGTTGAACAAAAAAAATATTCAACCATAGAAATGAATTCTTAATAAAAATAGATGAATTTTTAAACAAGAAGAATAATTTTCTACCAAAAATAAATGTATTTTCACCTTAAAAACATAAATTTTGAAGCAAAAAGATTAGTTTTCAACGAAAAGAGATAAATCTCCATTAAAATACATAAAATTTAAACCAAATGATTGATTTTTTAACTTGAAAGATCAATTCTCAATCATAAATGGAATAGTTAAATTTGCATTCAATTAATTTTCAAACAAAAAAAAAATAATAATTTTCACCAAAATAGTATTCAAATTCTCAACAAAAGAGGTAAAGTGGCTGAAAGTTCGCCTTTTTGGCAGAATATTATTACTTTTGTTTGTAAATTCATTTCTTTGGTTGAAAATTCATTTTTTTCTAAACAGAAAATTTAATTGTACGATTATTGGTTAAAAATGTATCTTTTCAGATGAAAATTCATTTCCTTCGTTAAAAATTGAACTGTTTTGTTGAAAATTTAATTTTTCACGTGAAAATTTAGGTTTTCTATTTTCGGTTGAAAATTAATTTTCTTAGTTGGAAATTCATTTCTATAGTTTCCTTTTTAGTTGTAAATTGAGCTATTTGGTAGAAAAATCATCGTTTTTGGTAAAAATAAATTATATCTAATAATAATAATTATATTAATCAATAATGATAATTATATTATTAATAATTTTCTTCTCTCGTATGAAAATCCATTTTTATTCTTTCAATAATTCAGAAAAAAAAGTATTTTTCCATTATCAATGTATTTAAACATTTTTTATTTTTTAAAGACTATTCAGTTTAATCATAAAATCGATTAAACAGAATAGTACCGATTTTTATTATTGAATCAAATAGCCTTTTAAAAATTAAAATTTATATTCAAATACACTTACAGTGAAAAATAATTTTTTCCCAAGTTATAAAAAGAAATTAAGTTTTGTCCGAACCTACAGTGGATAATAATTAATCAGGAGGAAAAATCAGAGAAAAATGATTAATTTTAATTTTAGTTTATGAAAACTTATAGTGTCTCTACTAATAATTAAATCAAATTAATTATTTCTCATTTATGAGTATTTTTAATTAATTATCCACTGAAGGGAGGTTACCCTACCTAATTATCTTCGGATAATTATAGTTTTTAATTGTTTGCAGTGTTTTTATCCAGCTTCAGATAAATAATATCTCAGGGGGTTTCTGTGCGAAAACTCCCAGTTTTACAGAAATTTTACAAGATTTTTTACAGTTTTTTCTTTTTTTTCTTAATTTCATCTTTTATGACTTTCGTTTCTTTTCAGGAAATTTATAGGCATATCAAGGAGACTTAAATTTATGGCGAAATCAAAACGATTAATAATTTTTTCGCAATTGAAGTTTGAGGAGGGATTCATGATTCAGTGTTGGTTCTGTAATTCGTGGGTAGAATGGTGCCCACTTATGTGGTCTCCAATTTCATGGGAAAATCTTATTTCGTGGGAAGACGTTCGAAAGGTTGAAATTGGAACCTTGTAGTACAAATCTGTCTTCGTCGATTTTGCACCCGTAGAATACAAATACCCTCTCACTACAAAAGAAATTCTTCACAAAAAGCAGTTTTTGTTATTTGACTCAGATTTTTTTTTTTTTTTTTTTTTTTCGTTTTCAGACTACGGGTGCGAAATATTGGAACTATGTTATATTGGAACGTCGACGTCAGTATTTCAAGAAACTCGCTAGTTTTAGTAATTATTCGAGTATTGTGTATATATTTTATTTATACATTTGCATTAAGACTTAAGGGTCGAGGACTTCATTTCTATTATTTATCGTGAGAATAGGTTAAAAAATCTTTGATAACTTTTCGTTGGAGAGAAGATTCTCTTTTTTCAAGAGATAGAGGTAGACTCTAGATTTATTATTAATATGGGTATTATTTAAATTAATTTTAATTTATCATTAATTTATTATATTTAACAGTGTGATTTTCCAAGTTCGTGTAACGATAACAGGTCCTGACTAAAAAGTTTTCAACTCTGTAATACCAGAAACAATGAAGATTTTCAAAAATTCTAAGTTTTTTATTTAGGTTCCTTATCCTATTTTCTCCCTTAGAATTTGCGCATTAATTGCGTAAATTATTACGTGAATTACGCCAAATAATTATGTAAATTATTTTAAATACATTTTTTTCTGAAAAAAGTTTTTCTTTCGCTCCGCTGGGAATCGAACCACAAAACTGATTTCCGGTCAGGGCTTCCCCATTAAGCTACTAGAGAGACTAAGTGAAGAAACTTTTTTCAGAAATACACTCATTATTTTGCTAGATGGTAGGAATTAAATTTTTCAAGGAATCCGTATTATTTCCTGACCTGAAATCATTCGTTCTGTGGTTCGATTCCCAGCTGAGCGAAAGGAGATCTCTTTTTAAAAAAAAATTATTTAAACTGAAAGCAAATTTTCAATTTTAATTTAATATAAATATAAATAATCTTTTTAAGCAGCTGCTTGTCACCTATCATTTTCTGAACAGAATTTTCAGTTTTTTAACCTAATATTTGAAAAGTATTAAGAATGAACTTTTTAATAATTATTTAAGCTATTATTCTTTAGTCTATAAAAATTAAAAATTAATTCAAAATTAAAATTAATTTAATTAAAAAATTTTTTTTTGTTATAAATAGTATAATTTGATTGAAAATTTAATTGTTTTGTTGAAAATCTAACAATTTTGGTAAAATGTCATCCTTCTTAGTTGGAAATTCTTCTTGACCAACATTTTTTTTTAAATTCAACTATTTTTTTAAACATTTGTCCTTTCGGTTTGAAAATTCATCCTTTTTTTCAAATTTCATTTTTTATAGTTGAAAAAGAAGCTGCTTGGTTGAAAATGACCTTCTTCATTGAAAATTTATATTTTCAAGTTAAATATTTATTTATTTTTTAGTTGAAGATGTTAATTAAAATTTTTAATAAAATGTTAATGTTAAAATTCGTCTTATGTTGAAAATTCGAAGTTTTTAGTTAAATTTAACTGGTTTCAATTTAAAATTTGAATTTTCTTGGTTAAAATATCAACCATTACATTTTTTATTAAAAATTAATGTTTTTAGGTCGAAAAATGTTCTTTGGTTAAAAGTCGATTTTTTTCTCAAATTAATTTTTTTGTTGAAGATCATAATTTTAGTGGAAAATTCATCTTCTTGTTTTAAAATTGAACTAATTTAATTAAAATGAGTGTTTTCTGTTATAAATTATTATTATTATTAGAAATTTAATTATTTTGTTCGAAATTCGACTGTATTGTAAAAAATTTAACTGTTTTTCAGACAATTAATTAATATTAATTCATTTTTTTTATTGAAAATTATTTTTTTCTAATTCAAATTTAAAGATTCAACTCTGGTTTGAAAGGTGAATTTCTTTCTTGAAAATTCATTTTGTTGTTGTTGAAGATTTATATTTATAAGATTTATAATTTCATTTAAAAATTTATCTCGTTTGGTTAACAATTTTACTATTTGTTTGAGAATTAAAATATTTTGTAAAAGATACAATTTTATTCAAAATTAATTTTTTTTTGAATTGAAGATTCATCTCCGTGGTTGAGAATTAAACATTTTTCTCGTTGCAAATTAATTTTATTAACTGAAAAATTGATTTTTTTATTTTTCGTTGAACATCTATCTTTTTTAGTTAAAAATTTAACTACTTGGTTGAAATTTTATATTTTCAGTTTAAAATTGAACTATTTGGTTAAAAACTCATATCTTTTATTGAAAAGTAAACTTTCTTTGTAGAAAATTAATCTTCTTCGTTCAAAATTTTTTTTGATCAAAAATTCAACTATTTAGTTGAATGTTGATCCCTTTTGTTGAAAAAACACTTTTTTAAGATTTATAATATTAGTTGAAAATTCATATTCTTGGTTTAAAATATAAATATTGCATTAAAATAGAGCATTTTTGGTTAATTCAACTATTTTTTGTTTAAATTATAATATTTTTTATTTAAAAATTCAACTACTTGATTGAAAATGATTGAAAATTTTTGGTTGAAAAACGTTTTTTTTCTCGTTGAAAATTCAACTATATGGTAGAAAATTCATGTATTTTGTTGAAAATTTGTCTGTTTTTTTAGAAAATTAATCCTTTTTTGGTTAAAAATTCAACTGTATAATCAAAAATTAATCTGTTTTGGCTAAAGATTCAACTATTTTGTTGAAATTAACTTTTTTATTAGAATTAAACAATTTTTTATTTCAAATTAGAAGTCCTTTTGCTTCAAATATAAACTATTTTATTTCTTTTATTGAGAATTCAACTTTTTGGGTTGAAAATTCAATTATTTTGTAGAAAAGCAGTATTTTTTTACTTAAGAATTCAACAATTTGGTAGAAAATTAAACAATCTGATTGAAAATGAACACTTTTGTATAAAATTTGTCTTTTTGGTTTCAAAATTCAACAATTTGGTTGAGGATTCAATTATTTTGGCACAATAGGCTTTATAGCTTGAGCGCCAGGGGAGCTCTCCATGGGCTTCCCGCCCGTTTTAGAACTAACTAGTTCAACTGTTGAAACTTTTTTTAGTTAAAAATTCAGATATTTTGTGGAAATTTTAATTATTTTGTTGAAAATTCAACAATTTTATTAAAAGTTTATCTTTTTTAATAGAAAATTCGAACGGTTATGTTAAAAATGTGTCCTTTTGGATTGAAAATTTATCTTTTTTAGTAGAAAATTCGAACGCTTGTGTTAAAGATTTCTCTTTTTGCATTGAAAATTCATATTTTATAGTAGAAATGTAATTTTTTAAAAGTTTTTATCGAAAAGTAGCATGAGCAAAATGAGCGATTTGAGCAATTTGAGCAAGATGAGTCAAACGAGCAAAATGAGTAAAACGAGCAAAACGAGATTATTGGCTCAGAAAATCAAAGAAATTATAATAAGCATCCTGACGAAAGGCTTTTTTATATTCTAATATCGTTTTTGATTTCTTTTCAATCTTTGTCGTTTAAAAATTCGACCGTTTCATTGAGAATTCATATTTTACTATAGAAATGTAATTCTTCAAAAGTTTTGATTGAAAAAGAGCATGAGCAAAATGAGCAATTTGAGCAAAATCAGCAAAACGGGCAAAACGAGCAAAACGAGCAAAATGAGCAAAATGAGAAAAACGAGCAAAATGAGATTATTGGCTCAAAAAATCAAAAAAATTATAATAAACATCCTCACAAAAGGCTTTTTTATATTCTACTTTAGTTTTTGATTTCATTTTAATTTTTGTTGTTCGCAAATTCGACCATTTGATTGAAAATGCATCTTTGTAGGTTGAACTTTTAATTCTATGGTTAAAATTTCCACTATTTCGTTAAACATGTAATTCTTTTGTTGAAAATTCAACCATTTTATTAAAAGTTTATCTTTTTTAGTAGAAAATTCGAACGGTTGTGTTAACGATTTCTCCTTTTGGATTTAAAATTCATATTTTATAGTAGAAATGTAATTTTTTCAAAGTTTTGATTCAAAAGTAGCATGAGCAAAATGAGCAATTTGAGCAAAATGAGCAATTTGAGCAAAATGAGCAAT
Organism: Andricus quercusramuli; assembly: GCA_932178445.1. Taxonomy (NCBI): domain Eukaryota; kingdom Metazoa; phylum Arthropoda; class Insecta; order Hymenoptera; family Cynipidae; genus Andricus; species Andricus quercusramuli. The sequence goes on along the minus strand of CAKNXH010000215.1, from coordinate 306,307 downwards.
TTGAGCAAGATGAGTCAAACGAGCAAAATGAGATTATTGGCTCAAAAAATCAAAAAAATGATGATAAACATCCTGACGAAAGGCTTTTTTATTTTCTAATTTCGTTTTTGATTTCTTTTCAATCTTTGTCGTTTAAAAATTCGACCGTTTGATTGAAAATTCATCTTTTACTATAGAAATGTAATTCTTCAAAAGTTTTGATTGAAAAGTAGCATGAGCAAAATGAGCAAAATGAGCAATTTGAGCAAAATGAGCAAAATGAGCAAAACGAGCAGAACGAGCAAAATGAGATTATTGGCTCAAAAAATCAAAAAAATTATAATAAACATCCTCACAAAAGGCTTTTTCATATTCTGATTTAGTTTTAGATTTTATTTTATAATATAATAAAAATGCATCTTTGTAGGTTGAGAATTCAACTACATGGTTAAAAATTCCCTCATTTTGTTAAAAATTTAATTATTTTAATATGAATTTAATTTATATAATTTTTATTCATTAGCTTCTTCATGTTTTTTCGATTTTACGATCCTCACTACTTTCTATAATAAATTGGTTAATGAAGAGGAAGATAACTCGTGAGATTACAGAGTCTAAGCTTTTCCAGGGAACCTAATGCATTTGCATCTTCACGCGTGATATGCATCCACTTTAATCTTTCTGTCAGCCATCAAATACCATGAAAACCCAGATTACGTCACGGTAGAAATTCGCATAAAAATGCTTCTTGCATGATATATCATTCACATTTATGACTTTTCTTGAAATCTCTTCTTACTATCTAATTCATGTTTTATTTATCATCACCCTCTGGTAGAAACATATGTTTACAATGAAATACGATAAATTATAATAAAAAACAATAATACGAAAATTGTAATTTTTGCAAAGTTTTAATGATGAGCAAAATGAGCAAATGAGAAAAATGAGCAAAATGAGCAAAATGTGCAAAATGAGATTGGTTCAAAAAATAAAAAAATCAATACACATCCTGAAGAAAGGCTTTTTATCATTACATTTATTTCCGTTAACTATTCATTAATTTTTAATTAATTTGAAAATTGGATTTTGATTACTGTCCAAACTTTTTTTTTATCATATCCAAACGTGCGCCTCGAGCGAAAAAGAATTTTCCCCTTATTTTCTCGAAATATAATAATATGTTTTAAGCAAACTTTCTGTTTATTAATTCAGTAACTCAGTAGCTAAAAAGTAATGTTCCATTTTTTTTTAATTGAAAATTGAATTTTTTTTATCACCGTCCAAATTTGAGAAAACGTGTCCCTCAAGGGAAAAAAATCTCCCCCAATTTCCTCGAAACGTGACATTATTTTTCCTTCATACTTTTTTTGTATCGATTCAGTAACTCAATAGCTGAAAGCCGATTTTTTTATTTTCAATTGAAAATTGGATTTTTGAGTGCCTACATTTGAGAAAACTTGCCCCTCGAGCGAAAAAAAATTCCCCTCCATTTTCTCGAAACCTAATACTATTTTTTGGTCAAACTTTTTTTGTTTCGATTCAACAATTTGAAAGCTGGAAAGTAATTATTCACCCTTTTTTAAAATGGAGAATTAAATTTTTTATCATCGTTACAGAAACACTTGTTCCTCGAACGAAACCAAAATTTGTCCCTAAATTTTTTCCGAACCAATAACAACTTTCCAAACAAACTTAGCAGAATTTTTTCAATTATTGTTATTTTAAATTCAAAGAACTATTTGAAAATAACTTTGAACATAAAAAAAATGTTTCCCTAATGAGAATATTTGAGTATTGTATTTTTAATAGATAAATAATATCTATTGAAAAATATTTTTTTGGTTGTTTAAATTCGGAAATTTTATAATTTGGGCATTTTCCAGTTCAGATTTTCATAATTCGGTAACTTTTTGCCGGGAATTTGAAAATTCAGTAATGTTATTAACAGTTCAGGTATTTTAGTATTCGGGAATATCATTATTTGGGATTTTTTGTATTCGGGAATTTTTTTATTTAGGAATTTTATTTTTCGGGATTTTTCAGTGGTCCCCTTTTGGGACGACTGAACAATTTTGAAAAATAAAATTCCCAACACTGTGAAATTTATGAAAAAAAATATTCGAAAATTGAATATTCCCGAAACCATAAAATTGCTGAAATATACAAATTTCGAATTGCAAAATGCCCGAATAATAAAATTGCCGAACAGTTCATAATATTACCGAATTGAAAAATTCCTTACGGAAAATTGTCGAATAATAAAACCTAAATACGCCTCAAACAGAACAAAAATATATAAATAAATAAACTGATTTATGTCAAAATTTCATTTTAATTACAAAAAAATTAAAAAGTCGATTTTTGAAAACGTTTTTTGTAATTTTTCCAATACCATGCTCATTTTCAAACAAAATTCTTCACCCAGAAATATGATTTTTTCAATTATAATAATTTTTAATTCAAACAATAATTTAAAAAACTTTAAACATTTGAAAAATGTTTCCTATGAAAATAATATTTTATTACTCTATTTTTAATAAATGAATAATATTTACACAAAAAATATTTTCTAATTGCTTGAATTTGGAAATTTTATAATTCGGTAATTTTCTGTCGGGAATTTTATTATTCGGGAATTTTCTATTTTGAATATTTGGGGTTAGGCCTACTTTTCAACCACTTGCAATTTTCTACGATTTTTTTTTAATAGTAAAAAAATTTATTGAGACCGACATTTTTTGCTAGAATTCGGACAATTTTACAAAATTTCACAAGTTATAACAGCTTTTTAGATAAAATTATAATTTTGATATTTATTCTTAAGAAAAAAAAAATATTATTTTTTGTGAAAAAAGTGTTAAACTCACGAAAAATAATTATTTCAACAATATTTTTTGCAAATTATATTTTTCTTATCATCGCTTCTTTCCAATTTTTGAAAAATTGTTGAATTTTAATAAATGATGGCTTAATTGTTAGTGAAAATTTTTGTTCTACAATTCTGCTGTTTATTTGGAAGTAAATTTTTCTATGACTGGAATCGTTAAAACAGCTTTTTTTGTATTACAATTTTTTCAAACAAATAACTTGATTTTAAGATTATTAAATTATTTTCGAAATTGGAAATAATAGAGTTACAGGAAATGTATTACCTCAAAAAAGCCATGATTTAGTAAAATAAAAAAAATTCAAAGATATTGGAAAGAAGCTATAGTAAAAAAATTCAATTGCAAAAAACATTGTTACAATAAGAGTTTTCGGTAAGTTTCTTACATTTAAAATTATTCAGTTTTGAAAGCTGAAATTTGAAAATGTGATTTACAAAAAAAAGGGTTGAAACAATTTATAAATAAATATTATTAATAAAAAAAATGTCTTGAAAAACCATCTATTAACTTTTGCGCTAATAGTTTTCCGAATATTTCATGACAAAATAATTTTTTGGAAATTTTGGAAGAATTGAAATTTTTTTACACGAGAGGATGAGTTTCAACAATATTTGCCTCAAAAATTCTTAATTTTTTCCAACTTTTATTTCATAAATCTATAGAGCTCTCTCAACTCTCGAACGTACTTTTCACATTTTTTTGTTTGAAAAATAATTCAAATTAAAATAAAATTGTTTTGCTCTCCTAAACATTGTTTTCGTTGGCACCCGTTAATTTCCAATTCTTTTATATTTAATAATAAAAACTGAAAATATATATTCACCAGGGAGCAATAACACATTTTCTATTAAAAAAAAAATAATAAACAGATATTAAGATTAAAATATTGATTTCAAATTGATTGCTTATTCAAATTATTTCCCGCATTTATTACTTACTGTTATTCATTTTTGACCTTAATTTTTCAAACACAATGGAAAATTTCTTATAAACGATCGCCCAAGAAATTATAATTGTATCTACATTTGCAAGAAATATTGCATTAACGATTGTTGTTCAATCTTGTATAATTATAGTACAATGGTCGCATAACTGTAATCAAGTTGTTCAATATTAAATTAATCGATCAGGGTGTAATTACGCCTTCGTCTGTCTGAGGTGCAATTCCAATCAGAGATTTATGCCCCAGGCAAGAAAACGTTCATGTGTATTATGAAACCTCGTTAACGCCAACATAATTAGCAATTACGCTCTTCTCGCTACTTGTGCTCTAATAAATTTCAACCAATATTTTTTAATTAAAAAAAAAAGTGTCTATAATATTGCCTAGGAATAAGTGGCTTAAGTAATGATTGAAATTGTTTACAAATTTTCGTGTTAAAAAAATATAATGTTGAATGAACACAGAACTAAAGAGTTTTAACGATGGACATTAACTTTACTCATACATATTATTGCATTCTCATCAATGAGAAGGTATTGGTTTTATGTGAAGAATGACTTTTGGGGAGTCCATCGAATGTCGACGTTTTGAGCTTTAACATAAGAGAATTCACAACCAGTCAAAAATTGACTGAGTAAATTAATCCAGCATGATTTTACTGAAAGATCAGTCATTTCTGCTGAAAAATATTTGTTTTAACAGATGAATCAGTCAATATTGCTGACTGGATTCAAACAGTCACTCCAAATGCCTGATTTTTTATTCAAAATAAAAATCTTTTTTGGTTTTTATATCAATTATTACATTTTTTGATGAGAATTCATATTTTCTGGTTGAAAAATCAACTACTTCGTTGAAAGTTGAACTGCTGGGTTAAAAATTCATTTTTGGTTAATGATTGATCATTTTAGTTCGAAAAAAATTTTTTTAAATACATTTTCTTAACTGGAAACTTAACTTTTTCATTTTTTGTTGAAAATGATCTTTTTAGCTTAAAAATGTTATCTGTTGAAAATTCATCTTTTTTGTTGAATATTTTATTATTTTATTCGAAATATAATTATTTCGTTGGTCATGTATTTTTTAAAGTACTTTTGTTATTTAAACTTTGTACTATTCCGTTTTTGGTTGAATTTCAATGCTTTTTTTTAATTTAGAAGAAAAATCTTTTTTTGTTGAAATATCAAATGCTTTTTATTTAAAATTGAAATCTTTTTTGTTTCAAATATTACTTATCACATTTTTGTATTTAAAATTCAACTTTTTTTATTGAATATTTTAGTACTTGGTTAAAAGTTGAACTACTTTTTAAAAATTCCTATTTTTGTTGAAAATTTATCATTCTAGATGAAAATTCATACCTGGTTAAAAACTTAACTATTTTGATAAAAATTTGTTTTTTTTTGTCGTTGAAAATTCATTTATCTAAAATTTGGTAGAAAATGATTCCAGTTTGAAAATTTGTATCCTTTGAAAAAAATTAATCTTCTTCGTGCAAAGTTTATTTTTTTCTTGAAAATTATATTTTTTTTAGTTTGCATTAATTATCACCTTACACGGAGTGAAAAGCTGACAGAAAGTGGAAAATTTTAGAAAAAACCGCAACTTTGTAGCATTACTCTAAAAGAAGATAGTTATAAAAAATAATGAAATGTTTAAACAATTATGTTTGTTGGCTTGAAATAATTATTATCTCACTAAGCAAAAAGTAGAGAAGAAGTTAAAAATTCCGGAAAAAACCGCAATTATCTAGCATTAGTATAGAAGAAGTAGTTTTAAACAATAATAATTTATTTAAACAATTAAGTTTGTTAAATTGCATTAGTTATTGCTTCGCTGTAAGTAAAAAGAAGACAACAAATTGAATATTTTAAAAAAGACCGCAACTTTCTGCCATTATTCGAAGAGAATATTATTAAAAATAATAATGAATTGTTTAAATAATTATATTTGTTAACTTCAATTAGTTATTATATTATTCTAATTGAAAAGTGGACAAAGGGTGGAAAATTGTAGAAAAAATTGCAAGTTTCTAGTATTATTCTGAGAGAATCTTGTTATAAATAATAATAAATGGTTTAAACCATTATTTATGTTATAAAATAAGTGATAATCGCAAAACGAAAGTTTTTTTTTCTATAGAAACAAACTAAGTATTGACTTATCAAGATTGGTCATTGAAAATTCATCACCAGATTAATACACGCGTCTCGAAGACGTAAACAATTACATCAAATATAGTACTGTTATATTCTGATTAAAAAAAAAATCCTCTTATAAACAAGGTTAATAATTTTGTTATAAAATTTTAAAACTATACTGGTAGGTTATGGTAGGTCACGAAAGGTTCATCAATTGGGCAATCGAAGCATCTCGGAGACGCGAACAAATTTATCATATATATAAATTAATGTTGAATTTCCATCATTAAAAAAAGTTTTCCTCGTATCAGGAAGATAAACAATCTATTTTCTTAATTTATAAGTTGGCATTGCTAGATCATAAGAGGCCATAGAAGGTACGCCAATAGATCAATCGACTCTCAAAGACGCGAACAAATATGTCAGAAATAGTACCTCAGTATTTCTCATATAAATAGAATACACAAGTTTTTTCTAAATTTCGCAAATCGGTACTGATGGGTCATAATAGATTCAACAATAGGTCGATCGATGCGTCTCGAAGATGCGAACAAGTACAATAAATATTATTGTTATATTTTCAATATCAAGAAATTTTTTCTCATATAACCATAATAAACCAGCTTTTTTTTTATTTTATGAATCGATACTGGTGGGTCATAAAAGGTTCAACAATAGGTCCATCGATGCGTCTCGAAGACGCTAACAAATATATTATACATCGTGTTGATGTATTTTGAATATCAAAAAAGTTTTTCTTATATTAAGAGAATAAATTTCTTTTTGAACTTTATAAATCGGTACTGATTGGCAATAATAAGTTCAACAATAGGTCGATCTATGCATCTCGAAGGCGCGAACAAAAATCAAAAAAGTTTTTCTCATATAAAGAGAATGAACCTTCTTTTTAAACTTCATGAATCGGTGCTTGTGGGCCATAAGAGGTTCAACAATAGGTCGATCGATGCGTCTCTCAGACGAGAACAAATACACTACAATATTATTGATTTATTTTGAATATCAAAAAAGTTTTTCTCATATAAAGAGAATGAACCATTTTTTTTTAAACTTCATAAATCGGTACTGGTGGGTCATAAAAAGATCAACAATGGGTCGTTCGATGCGTTTCGGAGACGCGAACAAATATTATTAATACTACATAAATACTATAATATTATGGATTTCTTCTGAATATCAAGAAAGTTTTTCTCATATAAAGAGTATAAATTTTTTTTAAACTTCATAAATCCGTACTGGTGGATCATAAAACGTTCAAAAATAGGTCGATCAATGCACCTCGAAGACGCCAACAAATATACTACAATATTATTGATTTATTCTGAATATCAAGAAAGGTTTTCTCATATAAAAAGTATAACATTTTTTTTAAACTTCATAAATCGGTACTGATGGGTCATAAAAAGACCAACAATGGGTCGATCGATGCGTTTCGGAGGCGCGAACAAATATACTACAATATTATTGATTTATTTTGATTATCAAAAACGTTTCTCTCATATAAAAAGAATAATTTTTTTTTAACTTCATAAATCGGTACTGATGGGACATAAAAAGACCAACAATGGGTCGATCGGTGCATCTCGAAAGCGCGA
>CAKNXH010000215.1:267869-279932 GCA_932178445.1 Andricus quercusramuli | reverse complement strand
CAAAAAGTAAATTTTCTACAAAATAGTTAAATTTTCAACAAAACAGCAGAATTTTTAACCAAACAGTTGCATTTTCATAAAAAAAATGTAATCTCTGCTAAAGCAGGTAAATTTTTAAATCAGAAAAAAAAATTTTCAAAAAAGAGTTGATTTTTCAACCGGACAGTTTCATTTTTATTCAAGAAAGATGAAATAGTTCTTTTAAAACAGATGAAATAAAAAAAAAACTTCGAAAAAATAGCTAAATTTTCATCCAAAGAAGATTCTTTTTAAGGAATTTTGTACTTCAACTTTAATTCTTGTCAGGAGCTAATGAAATTAATTCGTGATTTGATTTTTTATAAAAGTTTGGTTTAGGATTTTGCCTATCTTCTGAGAAGTTGAACTTTAAAAAATCTTCACGAGTTCAGAATTTTTTGTTTTTCGCACGTGATAACTCAATACCTACAAAGTCAAATTACTTCATATAAGGCTTATTTAACACAGAATTTATTAAACTTTCTGAAGATTCTTTGAAAATATTTTTATCTACATTCTGGACGAAGTTATCACCTTTCAAAGTCAAGACTGTAACCACCACCCAGTTCGTGGTCCGATCTGGAATTTTAATGTATTTCAAGGAATTTCAAAGATTTATGGCATATGGACGGTTTTACGGGTTTACAAAAATTTTAATAAATTAGCTTTATTTGATTTATATTGAAAGGTTTCAAGATTTCACATGTGTCAAAAAAAATCTAGAAAAGTTTAAAGATTTTTTTTTATTTTACAGGATTTTGTCAAAAATTGAAAAAAAATCGAGTCAGTTTAATGTCAGAACTTTTAAAAGTTTGTAGAAATTTGAAAATATTTTTATTCTCTTTAAAACTTCTGACATTCCTAAATTTCTTCTCAAATGATTCAAATTTTTCCTCAAATTTGTCAAACCTTCTGAAAAATAAAAAATTTTGGAAATCTTTTGAAATGTTTTGAAATCTTTTTAAATATCTTCTAAAAATTGGTTTTCCTAAATAAAAAATAATTTAAAATTTTCCCAGGTATATTAAGGAGAACTGTTTATTCTCTTAAGACCTTTCTAATTTTTTTAAAAGCTTCTTTTTTCGAAATCTTCACAAAATTTACATTAAAAAAAAATTTGAAATCTTCGCCAGTTGGAAATTATTTTTGAATTTTTCAAAGCATCTAAATATATATTGAACCTACTCGAATTTTTTCGAAAATTTTGTAATCCTGCAAAATTGAAAAATTTTTCTTTGAAATTTTCTACAATCTTTTGCGATATTTTATGAAATCATTTGACATTTTCAAAAATCTTTTTCAATTTTCTCTTAAAGTTCATATTTTTAAATAAAGAATCATTTGAAATTTTTTATTGGATTCTTTGAATTTTTATTTGATCACTTGATTCGAATATCTATTATTTTGTCTTCTGTTATCATTTAAATTCAGCGCCCTTTCCAGTTTCAAGCGATGAATTTTCCCGCGAAATTTGAATAATGTAATTATTAATTATTAATAGAGATAGAAAATACGATTTTTGAAATCCTAAAAAAATTAGGAGTGAATTGATCTTTTTTAGATGAAAATTCAACTAAAAGATTAACCAAAGATTTTAACGAATTTCATGGGTTTATTAAAGATCTTGTGAGTTTTTTGAATGACTAAAACCCCATATCATCTACAGCCAGATTTTTATTAGGAGCGCTCGCATTTTTTTGAACTTTTGGCCAAAGGAGAAGAAAACTGCAAAAAACTATCCTAAACCATTTTATGTTCTCAATACTATTTCTAACGAATTAAAAAATAAAAATAACTATCATTAAAATCATTTGAAATGTATTGAAATCTTCTTAAGATTTAGATTATTTTTGAATTTTATCAAATCTTTTGGAACTGATAAATTCCCTTTAAAATCATTCAGTCATTTTTTGAACAATCTATTATTATTATTTATAATAATATTCTCTTAGAATAATGCTAGGAAGTTGCAATTTTTTCTAAAATATTCAGCTTTTTGTTATTTTGTCTCTGAGTGTGAGATTTTAATCAATGTGAGTCAACAAATTTAATTGTTCAAATAATTTATTATGATTTTTAATAATATTCTCTCTGAATAATGCTAGAAAGTTGCGGTTTTTTCTGAAATATTGACAGGGTTGATATTAAAAAATAATTATTCATTTATATTCTATAACTCATTGTCAAGAGGAATTTTGAGTTTCAACTCGATTCATCTAATGTTGACGATTCTGAATGAAATTTACAAAAACGTATTTTTTTATGGGAAATATGTAAAAAATTTAACTATTTTTCAAAAATTCGTTTCTTTCTTGGTTGAAAATTCGTTTTATTAACTAGAAATTTAAATATTTAATTTTTGGTAAAAAAATGCATACTTTTAGTGAAAAATTCATGTATTTGGTTGTAAATTAAATTTTTTTTAGCTGAAGATTCATCATTTTAGTTAAAAATTCACTTTAACTATTCCATTCTTTGTAGAAAATTTACCTTTTTGATAGAAATGAAACCATTTTCGTTAAAAATGATCTATTTTGTAGAAAATTCAACTATTCTATTTTTAGTATCATTGTGATTACAAATCAACTGAAGATGTAACTATTACCGATTTTGATTGAAAATTCATCTTTTTTATATGAAAATTCATGTACTTTCATGAAAATAATTTTTTTTTGGTAGAAAATTAATATTTTGGATTAAAAGTTCAATTAACTATTTGGTTAAAAATTATATTTTTGATTGAAGATTCATCATTCTAGTTAACAATTCATTTCTTTAATTGAAAATTTATCTTTTTGACTTGAAAACCAAACTAAAAAGTGTTTCAAGTATATTAAGAAATAAATTTTTTTGCATTAACATTATTAATCTTCTAGGTTTATGATTGTTTTGATACTTAGAAAAATGTAGAAATTGGAATATGGTAGCAACCCTGAAGAAGGCACTTTTTGATGCCAATAATACCTTTTCTATTATTTTCACTTCTGTTATCATTTAAATTTAGCGCCCTTTCTAATCTCAAGCGACGCATTTTCCCGCGAAATTTGAATCATGTAATTATTAATTAATAATAGAGATAGAAAATACGACTTTTTAAATCCTAAATCAAAATGCTACAGTGCTTTTCCTACATTATTTGTTTCTAAGGGACCGGAATGTCAATCTTCTTCAGCGAGTTATTGTTAGTATGAGTGTTCGAATATAAACCTTTTGTTTTTGTTTCAAGTAGGTACACTTAAAACTTTTTTAACAGTTTGCTGTAGGGTACGTGGATGCTGTGGGTACCAAAGTGGATGTGTTTTTGATTTATGCAAGTGAGACCTATAATAATGACATACCGGATAACCTTGGTCCCGTTACGGAAGACAGCCATGGAGACGATGGTACCCTGCTCGTTTGCTGTGAGAGAGAGCTCACGGAATTCGGCTTGTTCGACTCGAATTTCATAGTCGCCATGAAGTCTTCGTCCCCGGAAGTATTTACTCCAGTCGGTGTTTTGATCATCGATCACCAGCAGAGTCAAAGAACGATCTTTGCCGAAGGAAGGTCCTCGAGTGGCGCCAGATACTGCGGCTCCCAAAATGGATGCTCCCTTTGAAAAAAAAATTCAGAATTATTCAAATTTGGCGCCATGCGCCTATAGAAGAGGCTTTCGTAGCCTATCAAACCCCCCTCTCTTCTCTACTCTTCTATCCTATCCTGTCGTGTCCGCTCCTATCATATCATCTCGTCTCCCACCCTACCTTCTACACCCCTCCACTCGCCCCATTATCCCACTCCTCTTTTCTACGCCCCCCCTCCCTCTTCAAACCTCTCCGCTGCAATCGCTTCCTTTACTTCCCCGCCCCTCCCTTTACTTTCCCTCCCCTCCCTTCACTTCCCCTCCGGGGAAAAAGATAGTTTGAAAAAGATAGGGATAATTTTTATAGCAGAAGAGATAGAAAATGATTCACTTGAATAGGATATAAGGGATTGAAAAAGGTTGGGAAAACTGCAGATTAACAAAAGGATAGAAAGGGATAGACTTGTATACGCGGGGGATATCGATACAACGATAGAAAAGAATAGACTTGAGTAAAGGAAGGAACAGACTGAGATAGGAATAATGAGATTCAAAAGGATGCGGGTAATTTATATAACAGAAGGAAGAGAAACCGATTCACTTGGATAGAAATAAGGGATTGAAAAAGATCGGGACAATTACAGAATGACAAAAGGATAGAAAGGGATAGACGCGGATACGTGGAGGATACATTTGGTTAAAAAAACTTGGATTCAAAAGGATTTTGTTTATTGCATTTTCAAAAGAGATAGAAAAGAACAGGAATTGAAAAAACCCGGATTTTATATTGACACAAGGATAGAAAAGGATGGAATTGGATAGAAGGGAATATATTTAGATAGAAATACAGAGATTCGAAAGGATAATGATAATTTATATAGCAAAAGAGATAGAAAATGATACACTTGGATAGGAAAATAGATATTGAAAAAGGGCACAATTTGACGTTAACAAAAGAATAGGAAGGAATAGACGTGGATAAGCAGAGGATACATTTGGTTACAAAGACTGAGATTTAAAAGGATTTAAGTCATTGCGTTTTAAGAACCAATAGAAAAGGATTGCAACGAATACAAAAACGGGAATTAAAAAAGAAAGCTGGATTCTATATTAATATAAGGATAGAAAAGAATAGACTCTGGTAAAGGAAGGAATAGATTGAGATTCAAAAGGATAGGGGCAATATATATGACAGAAGGGAGATAAACCGATTCACTTGGATAGAAATAAGGGATTGAAAAAGATCGGGACAATTACAGATTGACAGATGGATAGAAAGGAATAGACGAGGATATATGGAGGATAAATGTGGTTAGAAAAACTTGGATTGAATAGACTTTTGGTCGTTGTGTTTTCAGAAGAGATAGAAAAGAACAGGGATTGAAAAAAGCTGGATTTTATATTAACACAAGGATAGAAAAGGATAGACTTGGATAAGGGGGGACATATTGAGATAGAAATACTGAGATTCAAAAGGATAGAGTTAATTTATATAGCAGAAGAGACAGAAAATGATTCACTTGCATATAAAGATAAGCGATAAAAAAGATAGGCATAGTTTGAGATAAACAAAAGGATAGGAGGGGATAGATGTAGATAATCGGAGATACATTTGTTTAAAGAGACTGATATTCAGAAGGATTTAGGTTATTTCGTTTCAAGAAGAAATAGATAAGAATTGACATTGATACAAAAACAGAAATTAAAAAAAGAAAGCTGGATTTTATATTGATACAAGGATAGAAAAAAATAGACTTGGATAAAGAGAGGAACAGATTTATATAGAAATACTGAGATTCAAAAGGATAGGGGTTTTTTTTTTTAATTTTATTTATACAAAAGAAGGAAGAGAAAACCGATTCACTTGGATAGAAATAAGAGATTGAAAAAGATCGGGACGATTAGATATTGGCAAAAGGATAGAAAGGGATAGACGTGGATATGTGGAGGATAGATTTGGTTAAAAAAACTTGGATTCGAAAGGATTTTGTTTATTGTGTTTACAGAAGAGATAGAAAAGAACAGGGATGGATAAAAGCTGGATTTTACCTTGATACAAGGATAGAAAAAGATAAATCTGCATAAAGGAGGAATAAGTTGAAATAAAAATACCGAGATTCAGAAGGATAAAGGTAATTTATATAGCACAAAAGATAGAAAATTATTTACTCGGATAGGAAAATAGGGATTGACAAAAATTGGCACATTGTCAGATTAACAAAAGGATATAAAGGGATAAACGTGGATAAGCGGAGGATATATTTAGTTAGAAAAACAGAGATTCAAAAGGATTTTGGCATACTGTGATTCAAAAGGATAAGTGTAATTTATAAAGCAGAAAAGATAGAAAATGATTCACTTAGATAGGAAAATAGGAATTGAAAATGATAGGTACATTTTCACATTAATAAAAGGATGAGAAGGGTTAGACGTGGATTAGCGAAGACATTTGATTAGAAAGACTGGGATTCGAAAGGATTCAGGTTATTGCGTTTCCAGAAGAGATAGAAAAGGATTCACATAGATATGAAAACAGAAATTGAAAAAGAAAGCTGGATTTTATTTTTACACAAAGATAGAAGACAATAGGTTTGGATCATGAGGGAATAGCTTAAGAAAGAAATACTGAGTGTCAAATGGATAGGGGCAAATTATATAGCAGAAGAGATAGAAAATGATTCACTTGGATAGGAAAATAGGAATTGAAAAAGATCAGCACATTTTCAGACTAATGAAAGGATAGAAAGGGATAGAAAAGGATCGAGAGAGATAGACGTGGATAAGCGGATGATACATTTGGTTAGAGAGACTGGGATTCAAAAGGATACGGGTGATTTTTATTGTAGAAGAGATGGAAAAGGCTTCATTCGGATAGGAAAATAGGGATTAAATAAGATAAGTAGGATTTTGGATTGCAATATGATAGAAAAAGATAGACGTGGATTAATGAGGGACAGCGTTGGATACAAACAGTGCGATTAAGAAATGTAGGGTTAATTTTAGATTAAAACAATGATAGAAAATAATAGGTGGCGGATAAAAATAGATAGAAAGTTTGGGATTCAAAAGGATAGGAATTATTGTGGATTGATTCAAATATGGAAAAGGGTCGAAGGGATAGACGCAGCATAGAGATGGATACAATGTTTCTTTCAATTTCAATCTTAATGATAGCAAATGATTCAAATGGATAGAAAAAAATTGTACGAGACATTTTAAAGTATTTCAAAGGTTTTGAGGAATTTAAATGATTTCATGGAATTTTGAGGGATTCAAAGGGATTTCAAGTCATTTCATGTGATTTAAAAGATTTCAAAAGTATTCAAAATATTTCAAGATATTCCAACTTTGATGGCATTTTAACGGGTTAACAAATTATTTTTAAAGTATTTCAAAAGTATTTCAAAGAATTCCAATAATTTTGAGGAATTCCGGGAGATTTTAAGAATATTTCTAAGGTTTCTAAGAATATTGTAAGATTTCAGAGATTTCTTGGAGAATTCACGGGATTCAACAGGATTTCAAATATGGTTGTTCTAGGATTTAAAGAGTCAAATCATAAAGCCAACAAACCTCAAAATCAATCTTTAGAATTGGAGAATGAAAATCTAAAAAGATTCTGAGGAGTTACACGAGATTTGAAAGTATCCCGAAGGTTTTAATGAATTTCATGGGCTTTTTGAAGATCCTGTGAGTTTTCAATGATCAAAACCCCATACCCTCTGCAGCCAGATTTTTATTAGGAAAACTCGCATTTTTTTGGACTTTTGGCCAAAGGAGAGGAAAACTGCAGAAAACCAAACCTCCTGAGCGCAGCCGGTCATCGACAAACAAGTTTGAATGTAGGCATTCGATAGTATCAAATACTGAAATCCGCCCTCGATGTCAAACCTCCCACTCAAAAGTGAAAAATACGACTGAGTGAGAAATCTGAATGGCCACCCATCCGAGCGCTAACCTCGTCCAACCGTGCTTAACGCTTGAGGTCTCGAAGGGTCAAGAAACACCATCCAGCTACTCTGCCGTACAAGGTAAAAAGATACATAAGTGACATTGCGGTTTAGGGTTATTCTCTTAAACTTGGCAATGGAAAAGTCGACCTAAGCGACAATGTCACTTATGTATCTTTTTAGTTTGTACGGCAGTACTGCCGTCGTTTCTTTTTTATTGACGTGGTGGTCAATTCGGCACCATCTACCTGTGTACTGTACCCCCACCAAGCGGCTTCCCCTCACACCAATTAATTAAAGTTACTGCCGCTTATTTGATCAAAATATGATAATAATATTATCAGTAGATTTCGAATATCATATTTCCAAAGTACCAAGTGCTAAACTAAAATTTTTTACATTGCGCACTTTAAAGCTCATTAGATACAAAGGACTCCCGCTGATCAGCGTCGGCGGCAGCAGTTACCTGCGAGAGGGGAAGCCACTTAGTGGGGGAAGGACTCACAGGTAGCGGGTGCAAAATTGTCCTCTGTCCCAGAGGGTGTTCAGAAGCGACTCATTTCATAACTGCCTAATGAAGAGTTTATTAAAAACAGATAAAAAATGTATTACCTGATCACGTGCAGCTCCGGTGAGACTTTGAACCCTCTGGAGAAGGCTTTCCCTGGTCTTGGCGGGAGAGGATGGTGCACTGGTGGTTCTGGACCCTGGCCTGAGATTAAGGCTGAGATCTCCGCCTGATTGGCCAGTTATGGGTGGGGCACCTGGTACCGGTGGTTGATGAGGTGGCGGCTGCGGTCCCGGTTGAGACTGCAGAGGCCGCTCCGGTGGGCCCTGGTAGGTTTGGGATGAATCTTGTCGGCCCAGGGGGGCCATCCCAGGATCTCCGTTCGGTTCATCGTCAAGTTCCGAGCTCAGGTCCCCTGACGAGAACCTAGAAGACAAGCTATGGTGGTCTCCGTGATAGACAAACTCGGCATTGTTCCTAAGGTTAACGCTTTTTTTCTTTTCTTTTTTTTTTGGCTTTCAGCAGCAAATGCGTGCGAATCCAAGGAGATGACCATATATGAACAATGCCGACATGCCTCGTGATAATGCACATTTATCCGGATGCAAGGTGCTGTTGTTTTTGGTGTAACTGTTCTTTTTTCCTGTTTTTGTTTACTATTTTTTTGTTTAATAAAAGAGTTAACTGAACAGATGCAAGAAGGAAGTAGAGGAAATTCAGACGTCAAAAGAAAACTTATTTGTAGTTTGGGACCCATCATGATAATCAGGGTGTCTATCTGACCAAGAAATTGGAAGAAAATTGGAAATTTTCTTGACCGTGAAAAAGCCCAGACATTACCGAAAATTTGATTCATTGAATTTTGATTCGATTATACTAAAATGAATATGAAAAATGTTTTGATATTTTATTACAGTGAGTTTGTTCAAGCATTAAATTGTAAGTAAATATATTTTAAATCAAAGAGAGAAAGATTTTGGTTTCTATAATTCTGACAGGGAACAGGGAATTTTCCAAAAGAATTTTAATTTTACTTCGAACTTGGAATGTTCAAGAAGAATTCTGATTCTGAGTCGGAAGAGGGCATTTTTGAAAATTGTGGTAATTTTGAGTTTTTGGTTCGAGGACATTTCCAAAAGAACTGTCATTCTGAGATATCCCTGAATTTAAAAAAGGTGCAATGAAGTATATCAATTCGAACTTGGAACAGTGACACTTTCCAAGAGAATTACAATTCTTATTAAGCTTAGGTAATTTTCCAAAAGAATAATAGATCTAATTTGGAACAGGGAATTTGTGAAAAAGAATGATAATTTTGAGTTGGTTCAGGTAATTTTCAAAAAGGATTATCATTTTAAATTGGAACAGGGAATTTTTTTAAAGAATGATAATTCTGAGTTGGCTCAGGTAATTTTCAAAACGAATTATGATTCTGATTTGGAACAGGGAATTTGTGAAAAGAATTATAATTTTGAGTTGGGTGAAGGAATTTTCCAAAAGAATTATAATCCTGACTTAAAACAAGGAATTTTTTGAAGAATGATGGATTTGAGTTGGTTTAGGTAATTTCCAAAAGAATTCTAATTCCAATTTGGAAAAGAAAGTTTGTGAAATGAATGATAATTTTGAGTTGGTTCAGGTAATTAAAAAAAAAACCCATAATTCTGATTCGAAACAGCGAATTTTTTAAAAGAATGATAGTTTCAAGTTGGTTCAGGTAATTTTCCAAGTGAATTCTATTTCTATTTTGGAACAGGGAATTTGTGAGAATAATAATAATTTTGAGTTGGTTTAGATAATTTTCAAAAAGAATTACAATTCTGATTTGGAACAGGAAACTTTTGAATAGAATGATAATTTCGAGTTGATTCATGGATTTTTTTAAAGGAATGATAGTTTTGAGTTGGTTGAGGTAATTTTCAAAATAATTCACACTCTCATTTGGAAAAGGGAAATTGTGGAAAGAATGATAATTTCGAGTTGGTTCAGATGATTTTCAAAAAGAATTCTCATTCTGATTTGGAAAAGGGAATTTGTGAAATGAATGATAATTTTTGTTGGTTCAGGTAATTTTCGAAAACAATTATAATTCTGATTTGGAACAGGAAACTTACGAAAAGAATGATAATTTCTAGTTGGTTCAGGGAAATTTTCAAAAGAATGATAATTTTGGGTTGGTTTAGGTAAGTTTCAAAAGAATTCTCATTATAATTTGGAGAAGGGAAATTGTGGGAAAAATGACAATTTTGAGTTGCTATGGGGTAATTTTCAAAAAGAATTCTAATTCAAAGCTGGAACAGGAAACTTTCGAAGAGAATGATAATTCTGAGTTGGTTGAGGTAGTTTTCGAAAAGAATGATAATTCTGAGTTGGTTGAGTTTGATTTCGAGAAGAATGATAACTTTGAGTTGGTAGAGGTAGTTTTCGAAAAGAATGATAATTCTGAGTTGGTTGTGGTTGTTTTCGAAAAGAATGATAATTCTGAGTTTGTTGAGGTAGTTTTCGAAAAGAATGATGATTCTGAGTTGGTTCAGGTAATGTTCAAGAAGAATTATAATTCTGATTCGAAACAGGGAACCTCGCCTGGTAGACACTCTGATAAAATTGTATTAAAGATGAATAAACTTTTATCTTGAAAAAATCTTTTTTTTTTATTGTAGTAAAATGAAAAGATTTATTTGTCAGGAGATTAATAAAATTTCACTGAATAATTTTGAGTTGGTTGAGATAATTTTTAAAAAGAATTATAATTCTGATTTGGGACAAAAAACTGTTGAAAAGGATGATAATTTCGAGTTGGCTCAGGACATTTTTTGAAGGAATGATAGTTTGGAGTTGGTTGAGGTAATTTTCAAAAGAATTCTCATTCTAATTTGGAAAAGGGAATTTGTGAAATGAATGATGATTTTTGTTGGTTCAGATAATTTTCGAAAAGAATAAAAATTCTGATTTGGAACAGGAAACTTACGAAAAGAATGATAATTTCTAGTTGGTTCAGGGAAATTTTCAAAAGAATGACAATTTTGAGTTGCTTCAGGTAATTTTCAAAAAGAATTATAATTCCAAGTTGAAACATGGAATTTTTGAAGAGAATGATAATTCTGAGTTAGTTGAGGTAGTTTTTCGAAAAGAATGATAATTCTGAGTTGGTTGAGGTTGTTTTCGAGAAGAATGATAATTTTGAGTTGGTAGAGGTAGTTTTTGAAAAGAATGATAATTCTTAGTGGGTTGGGGTTGTTTTCGAGAAAAATTATAATTCTGAGTTTGTTGAGGTAGTTTTCGAAAAGAATTATGATTCTGAGTTGGTTCAGGTAATATTCAAGAAGAATTATAATTCTGCTTTTAAACAGGGAACCTGGCCTGGTAGACACTCTGATAAAATTCTATTAAAGATGAATAAACTTTTATCTTGAAAAAATCTTTTTTTTTATAGTAGTAAAATTAAAAGCTTTATTTGTCAGGAGATTAATAAAATTTCGCTGAATAATTTTGAGTTGGTTCAGATAATTTTCAAAAAGAATTCTAATTCGGATTTGGAACAAAAAACTGTTGAAAAGAATAATAATTTCGAGTTGGCTCAGGGCATTTTTTGAAGGAATAATAGTTTTGAGTTGGCTGAGGTCATTTTCAAAAGAATTCTCATTCTAATTTGGAAAAGGGAATTTGTGAAATGAATGATGATTTTTGTTGGTTCAGGTAATTAAAAAAAAAACCCATAATTCTGATTCGAAACAGCGAATTTTTTAAAAGAATGATAGTTTCAAGTTGGTTCAGGTAATTTTCCAAGTGAATTCTATTTCTATTTTGGAACAGGGAATTTGTGAGAATAATAATAATTTTGAGTTGGTTTAGATAATTTTCAAAAAGAATTACAATTCTGATTTGGAACAGGAAACTTTTGAATAGAATGATAATTTCTAGGTGGTTCAGGGAAATTTTCAAAAGAATGACAATTTTGAGTTGCTTCAGGTAATTTTCAAAAAGAATTATAATTCAAAGTTGAAACATGGAATTTTTGAAGAGAA
>CAKNXH010000215.1:242052-255705 GCA_932178445.1 Andricus quercusramuli | reverse complement strand
GGAAGTGAGGGAAATTAGGAAAGATGGAGGAAGTGAGGGAAAGTAGGCGAAGCAGTGATAGTGAGTAGAGGGAAGTAGGGGAAGTAGAAAGAGTTAGGCAAAGTAGGGAAATTGAGAGAAGGAAAATGAGGGGAAGTACATGAATTGAGGAGGAGTAGGGGATGTGAGAGGAAATTATCGTAAGAAGAGGTAGTGAGGGAAATTACGGAAGTGAGGAGGAATTAAAGGGAGTAGAGGAAGTGAGGGGAAATCATGGGGGGAAAATAAGGAAATGAGGTGAGGGGCAGTAGGGGAAGTGATGGAAATTAGGGAAGATGGAGGAAGTGAGGGAAAGTAGGGGAAGCAGTGGTAGTGAGTAGAGGGAAGTAGGGGAAGTGAGGTGAAATTATTGAAGGGGAAATTGGGGAAATTAGATAAAGGACAGTAGGGGAAGTGAGGGAAATTAAGAAAGATGGAGGAAGTGAGGGAAAGTAGGGGAAGCAGTGATAGTGAGTAGAGGGAAGTAGGGGAAGTAGAAAGAGTGCTGGAAAGTAGGGGAAGTGAGAGGAGGGATGTGATGATAAATCAGGGAAAGTAGAGGAATTGAGGAAGGGTAGGGTAATTGAGCAAATTATGGGAAGTGGAGGAAGTAAGGGAAAGTAGGGAAAGTAAGAGAAATGGGTGAGGGAAGTAAAGGAAGAGAAGGTAAATAAAATAAGGGGAGGTACTAGAGTAGAAGAGAGGGATAATGAAGAAAGGGGCAGTAGGGGAAATAAAGGGGAATGTGGGGTTATAAGAAATTATGTAAAGAATAGTAAAAGAAGACAAAATATCGTTCTGAGGGATGGTGTTTTTTCAATTTTAAGGGTAGTATTCTAAATATTATTATAGTAAAGTTATTTTCAGTGAAATATTTTCTTTCGAGTGTTTAAAAAATGTTAAAATTATTTTCACACCAAATGAAAGAAAATAGGGATGTGAGACAGCCAAAAAAATAATGATTAGTTTTTTTGGGCCATCCTATTACACATGTTTCTAATGATTTTCTAATGCCAGGGTGTCTACCGGATGATTTAAAATTCCCGGTTTTCTCCCAATCGATTGTTACTTTTTTCCCGGGCAATTTAAAAGAGTTCAAAAGTTTTCAAACGATTTAAAAAATTTTGAGAGACCAGGTAGACACCCTCATTACATATATTTTACTGAAATATTGGAAAATTTACAATGGACGGCCTACTTTACACTGACAAAATATTGAAAAGGTAACTTTGAAAAAAGGGAACTACACATTTTTTGAGGGGCTTGGAAAAACTACTGTGCTTAAGAGAATTTTGATTATTTCGGGTTACATGTTGGTCTCAATTCTACTGATGATATATTGTAAGCCCATACTTAACAGATAAAGAATTTTCACGTCCGTCTTGACCTCCAGTTGAAAGTTATCCTCTGGATAAATCCCGAATACTGCGATGTCACTGGTGGATTTGAGGTTTATTTGGAGGATAATTTTTAACTGGAGACCTGAAGAAATTAAGAAAAACTGATAAGCTTTCTCTTGAGAAAAAAAATATTCTCCTGTAGTCCTATCTATTCAGGGCAATTTCTTTTCACTTGAAGGGTAGCATACGACAAGGCCCTAACTGTGCATTTGCGCTGCCCTTATAATATTTTTCAATCAAACTTTTTTTGTATCGATTCAACAACTCAATATCTAGAAATGCTGATCCTCACTTTATTTTTGAATTGAAAATTGGATTTTTCATCACCGTCCAAAGTTTAATCACCATCCTCGAGCGAAGAAAGCGCCCATTCCATTTTCTTGAAACCTAATAATATTTTTTATTTGAACTTTTTTGTACCGATTCAGCAAATCGATATCCAGGAAGCAAGTTATCTTTTTTTTAATAGAAGATTGGATTTTTTATCACTGTCCAAAGTTGGGAAAATGTGCGCCTTATTGCCTTATTGCCTTACCCTTATGGCATGCTACCCCTCATTTGAAGGGAAGAAAGAATCCAATTCCGTTCAAATATAACTTACTGCCTACCATACAAATTAATAACAAATTGTTTTTTCTTTTCCCTTTTTCTGGAGAAAATAAGGACTTTTTCCTGGGCCTGGCTGTCTGAAAATTGTGGAATGCCATAGTTTTGCAAGCACCCCTTAAATTTCTGAAACTATTCTAGGTGCAGAACCTGAGTTAGCTCTTAGTTAATCGATATGGTATTTCCTTCTCCCCGGGAAACACAAGTTGGATGCACAGACGCGAAACAGGAAACGGGAATGAAGTTTCGTATTGTAAAATCTGTCAAACTTTGAGCACTAAGGTTTAACTTTGGAGAATGATTATTGGCTTATCGATTCGAAGCTCACATAACGAAGCATCGGGATGAGATTTGATCGGAAACTCATCTTAATTGTCCTCGCTTCGAGTAACGAAGCTAAATTCGTTTCATTCCCAATTTAAAATCTTCATTTGTTCAACCATGATTTTGATTTCCAATTTCAAATTAAGGGGCTAGTCTCGTTTCTCGGGCGGAAAATGGAGGTGATTTTTCGGGACTCATAAAAAAAACCATGCGGTCAAAAATTTTACAATTTTGAGAATATATTCAGAAACTATTGACAAGTTAATACACAAAATTTCATGGAAAAATATTGACTGTAAGCCGAATTATATACTCCGATGTCGAATCATCCAAAAATGAAGATGTAAATCGGCTGCAGTTGTAAATGTCTTTCCCCGTACCATGAACTAGGATCTTTTGAAAATATTGAAAATTAAAAAAATGGCAGCGATTTGAACCAAAAATTCAAATTTTCACCAAAAAAACGCTCGTTTTTTGCTCGGCAAATTTATATTTTTTGAAATATCGAAAAGATTCTAGTTCATGGTATGTAAAAACATGTTACGAATATTCGTGTAAAATTTCAAATCGATTCGTTAATTTTTCTTTGAGCTAGAGTTGCAGCCGTTTTTGAAAATGCAGTTTTGAGGAAAACGCTTTTAAAATTTTTACAACTGATTTTTGGTTATAAAATTTAATTTTTCATACTCTCATATCTCTAGGAACGTAATTTTTAGTTTTCAAGAATGTTTGAATAGTTATTGCTGGTAGAATTAGGCAGGATGTTCGAGAACTTCATTTTCAAAATTCCCTCATTTTTCCTTGTCTAATTTTTCATTTTTCTTGATCATTAATATTCAAATACCAGGATTTTAATTTCGAAATACTTTTAAAATATAATCTTTTAGAAGCGGAATAAAACAATATTTCAGATACAAATTTTCAAATTTATCAATTTATTTTAAACAAAAAATTGTCTTTTCTACTATAAAACATGGCTTTTAAACAAAATACTTGAAGTTTCAACAAAATAATTAAATTTTTAGCATAATAGTTGAATTTTCAACATAAAAATATAAATTCCCAACCAAAAGTGTCATAGTTTATATTTCAATCAAAAAACATGAAATTTATACAAAAAAAAAGTTTTTTAAAAACAAAATGACGAATTTTCAACAAATACTTTTCATTAAAAAAAGAAAATTTTACCTAAATTGTTAAACCTTCAAGCCAAAAGAGGAATTTTCACTACAAATATTGAATTTACAATCAAAAAATATGACTTCAGCAAAAAATTATTTTTCCACGAAACTGATGCATTTACACAAAAAAAAATGAAATTTTAAAGCAAGAACATTTTTTTTCACCAAAAGAGGAGAATTTTCAACTAAAAAATATAAATCCTAAAAAAAATGGAAAAGTTACATTTTCAATTAACAAATGAATTCAAAAAAAAATATTTTTCCACTGAACTGTTTAATTTTTTAAAAAAGACATAAGTCTTCAATCAAAAAAATAAATTTTTAACAATTTGGTTTAACTTTTACCCAAATAGTTGAATTTTTAATTCAAAAAGATTAATTTTCAACAAAATAGTTAAACTTTAAACCAAAGAGATGAATTTTCAACTAAAAATATAATTCTTAAAAAAAAAATGATTTCTTAATAAAGTGATTAAATCAAATCTTTCAAATAAAATAGTTGAATACTCAAGCAAAGAAGAATAATTTTTAACCAAAAAATTGCAATTCCATGAAAAAAAGAAATTTCTACCAGAGCGGATGAATTATAAATCAAAAAGATAAAAAAAATAGTTGAATTTTCGGTTAAAAAAGATTTTAGTTGACTTTTCACAATCAAAATATGAATTTTTAACCAAAAAATAAGTTTCTACAAAAAAAATTGAATTTTGAATCCAAAAAGACGAATTCTTACCCAAAAAGAATTACTTTTCAACAAAATTTTTGAATTCTCTACACAATAGTTGCATTTTCATCCAAAAAAAGATGAAATTTTTCTTAAAACAGATACATTTTTATTTAAAAAGAGAACAAATTAAAAAAAAAGTTTGATTGTAATCCATAAAAGATTCAAGTTGACTTTTTAAGATCAAAATATGAATTTTTAAACAAAAAATAAGGTTCTATAAACAAAATTGAATTTTTCATCCAAAAAGACCAAAGAAATGAATTTTCAACTATAATGATGAATCTCCAACAACAAAAATAAATTTTGAAGAAAATAGTTGAATTTTCGACCAACAAGACAAATTTTCGACCAACAAGACGAATTTTCAACCATAAAGATTAATTTTCTACTGGAAAGACGAAATTTCAACAAAATACAACAATTTTCAAAGAAAAAAGTTAAATTTTCAACCTAGAATGAAAAGTTCAATTAATTAAATTAATATGAATAAAAAATAATATCTTTGTTGAAAATTTAACGATTTTGTTGAAATTTGGTTGTCTTTTTTTCTGAGGTTGACTTAAACTATTTTTTATTTAAAATTGAAATCTTTTTTGGTTGATAGAAATTTTATTGGAAAGTCTTTTTTGTTTGAAGATTCTTTATTTTTATTGAAAATCTAATTTTAACTGAAAATTTAACTATTTTAAAATTAATTTTTCGTTATAAAACTTTAACTTGTTCATTTTTGGTTGAAACTTGATGTTTATTAGTTCGAAAATTCAATTATTTGGTTGGAGATTTATATAATTGACCAAAAATTCGTCGCTTTGGGTAATCTTCTTGGTTTCAAAATTCAATTATTCAGTTAAAAATTCTCTTTGGTAGGAAATTAGACTTCCTGTTAAAAATTCTTCTGGTAGAAAATTAAAATTTTTGAGTTAAAAATTTTTGTAGAAAACTCGTATTGTTGACTGAGAAATTCAACAATTTAGTAGAAAATTTATCTATTTCATGGAAAATTCTTTCTTCTTTCTTGTTAAAAATTAATCTTTTGTTATTTAAATTAAACTATTTAATTTTTTGTTAAAAATTGATCTTTGTTAGTTCAAAAATGCAAGTATTTGGCTAAATATTTATGCAATTTGTTCAATTTGCAGACCCAAAAGACGAATTTTTATCCAAAAAGCATGGCTTTTGACCAAAAATGTTAAATTCTCTACAACAAATTTCATCAAAATTGTTAAATTTTCAAGCCAAAAGATTATATTTCTATACAACAGATAAATTAGCAGAGAGAAAATTTCATTTTCGAGCAAAAAAATTGATTTTCTACTAAAAAGACGCATTTTTACCAAAAAACATAAATTTGAAATGAACTAGTTGAATTTTCAACTAAGGAGAATAATTTTCTACCAGAAAGATGAATTTTTGAAACAATGTATACATTTTCGAAAAAATAAATAAATTTTTAAACAAGAGGATTAATTTCCTACCAATAAATACGTATCTTAAACAAAATATATAGTAATTTGACGGAATTTCAAGGGATTGTATAGAATTTCAATACAATTTCAAAAAATGTATTCACAAGAATTGAAGTATTTTAAAGGATTTCAAAGAGTTGAAGAAATTTTCAAATATCTTAAGGTATTTCCAAAGATTTAAAAAAATTCAAATTTTGCTTTCAAATTTCAGGATACTTTAGAAGATTCCGAGCAGTTTTAAGTAGAACTCAAAAATTAAAAGAGATTTTAAAGGGTTTCGAAGATTTGTAGAGATTATCAAATATTTCAAGGTATTTCGAAATATTTTGATAGTTTTTGAAGATTTAATTTTTTTTACAAGAGCTTCAAACAATTTCTAAGGATTTTGGAAAATTTTTAATTATTGGGTGTATTTCAAATAAAGGATTCCAAGGAATTTTCCAGATATTGAAAAAATGTTAAGGAATTTCAAGGGAATAAATAAATCTGATACTTTTGGTAAATGGTTTCGACTTTCTGAATTATTGTTAAAAATATAAACTTTAGTGATTCATTAAAAATTTTGAAATAATTGTGTTATTTATTTTAGGTCACGCTTAGCTCATCAAAAAAATTTAAAAAATGCACAACCGAAATTAAATAATTGGAAATTTGTACTAGTAATGAAAAAAATGGTGAAAAATTCAATTTTTGTAATGTAAATTTAAATATTATAACTATAAAAATACTTTTCAATATATGAAAGATTTTCTAAAGCTAGAAATTTCTGCTAATTGTAGCTGGTGGTTGGTGTTGAAAGAACTTGAATAAAGCAAGAAATTAATTTCAGTTTCACAAGGGGTAAAAAGTTCCTTTCTATCTTTTTACTGCATTGAGAAACGAAGCTGAGAAGTTGAATTATTCTTGGAACCAGTAGTATGTAGTTCCCGGGGCACGATCGATGATATCTTCAAAGATAATTTTTAAAAGTCTGCATTCCTCAAAGGCGCTTCAAATAAAAGGAACGAAAAAAAAAAGAAATTTTATTCTTCTTATAAATTAATTCAACCAAAAAAGTCGAATTTTTAACCAAATAGTTTATGGATTTTCAAACCGAAAATATAAGCATTCAAACAAATTTAATTTTCTACCACCTACTTCAATTTAAAAAAAATAGTTCAATTTTTAACAAAATATTGGAATTTTCGGCCAAAAATATGAATTTTCATCAAAACAGTGAATTTTAAATCAAATAATTTAATTTTCTACCAAATTATTGAATGAATCTCTAAAAAAATGTATTTTTTTAAATGTAGTTTAACTCTAAACCAAGTAGTATATTTTTAACCAAAAAAGATGAATTTTCAACCAAGGATATTAATTTTCGACAAAAAAGACAAATTTTCAATTAGAAAAGATCATTTCCAATTAAAAATATCCATGAACAACCAAAAGTAGAAAAGTTTATAAATTAAATAGTTTGGTTCAATTAGTTAGAAAAAAATTAATTCTCAACCAAAGAAACAAATTTTCGACTAAATAGGTGAATTTTCAAACCGAGAGATGAATTTGAAACTCAAATGATTAATCTTCACAAAAAAAAAAATGTTCAACAAAAGAATTTTCAACAAAAGACTTTAACATTCAACCCAAATGGTGATTTTTAACCCCGTTTTACGACAACGAACATTTTCCAATTTGGTCTTACTGTACCCTTCCCTGCACTACTGCGCAAGAATTTTATACTTTTAAAAACTTACTAATTTATAGAGTTGATAATTAAAATAAAATTTCTATTCAACAATGATATTCCGTATCCTTTGTGCTCGAAAAACTGTAGAAAAATTGAGCTCGCCAATTTTTTAGTTGGTCTTACTATATCTGTTCCTTTACTACTGTACACGTATTTTGTACTTAGAAAAACTAATTAATTTATAAAGTTCACTATGAAAATAATATTTCCATGGAATAATAATATTCTGTATCCATCAAGCTCGAAGAACTGTAGAAAAATTTAGATAGCTAATTTTTGAGTTGGTCTTACTATATCTGTTCCTTTACTACTGTGACCGAATTTCACATTTAAAAAAAACTAATTAATTTACAGACTTGACCAATAAAATAAAATTTCTTTGGAATAATAATATTGCGTATCCTTCATACTCAAAAAACAGTAGAAAAATTTTGTTAGCCAATGTTTCAGGCGGTCTTACTATATCTGATCCTTTACTACTGCGTGAGAATATAGGTCTTTCGGGAATAAAGAATTTTTATTCAAGAGCAATTTTTTTAGGTAATAGAATAATTTTGATGGAAGGCCATTTCGTATTGGCCAATGATTTGTCTTCGGTGATTCCGCTGATTTAGAAGTATAAAAATAAATTTGAATAAAGTTTCAAGAATAAAAAGATCCATAAACGTGTGTAGATTTGAAAAATCCACTTTTCCATTTTTATAGCTCTATTAAATGAGAAAGTCGTAAAATATGCTGAATATGCATTTTGCTAAACTAAATTTATATCTTATGGAACAGTAAGTAATTAAATTTAATGCTGTGAATATTTCACATTAATCTGAATTGAATATTTTTAATTTAGGAAGATTTTAATTTTGAAGTTCATGAAATATAAATTTTTAAAAATGTTTCAAAGACCTCAATTGAACTCTCTGAATCTGAATTATATCTAAAAATTAATAATTGAAAATGAAAAAGTCATTCTTGGTTTAAAATCGTTATTATTTAACTAATGAAAGGGATGATTGAAAAATCATTTCGAATATAAAATAGAAATTTTAATAACTATTAATTTTTTCAAAGTTTTTGAACGCCTAAACGAATTTTCTTAAGATTCTTCAGGAAATTCAAAAAGATTTTTGAAGATTTCAGATATGCAAAATCGAAATTTCAGCCAAAAAAGTACATTTTCAACAAAAAAAGATTTTAATTCTAAATTAAAAACAGTTGAACTCATACAAAGAAGAATAATTTGCAACCAAACAGTTGCATTTTCAAACAAAAAAAACAAACATTTTAACCAAAAAAGATCAATTTTCAAACATCTTTTGAAGGGACTCGAATTATTTCCAAAATTTTGAAAAATCTTTAAAAATTAAGACAATTGCCTGAAAATCTTCTTCATTTTATAACAATTTTGAAAATCCTTAAAAATTATCCCTCAAAATTCATTTTCCAAATTTAAAAGTCATTTCAAAGATCCCCAGAAATTCTAAGAAAATTTTCTTATTATCTTGGAACCTTTTAAAATTCTTGACAAGCTTTAAAATTTTATTTCGATATCTTAAAAAATCTACACTCTGTTTTAAATTTGTTGTAATCTTTCCAAATTTTAGATTTTATATTCAAATTTTTCTTCAAAATTTTAAAAGCCTGCAATATTGAAAAAAATTGTTTTAAAATCTTCTAAATTCTCTTTTGATTAATTTTTCTGAAATTTTGCAATCTCGCTAAACTGAAAAATTTTGCTCTTGAATTTTCTACATTCTGTTTCGAAATTTAAGGAAATTTTTTAGATTTTTTTAAACAATTTTGGCAATCTTTTATTGTTTGAACGTCTAATTTTTTGAACGTCTAAATTTTATTTTGATATCTTCAGAAATCTACATTTTCTTTTAATTTTGTGGAAATCTTTCCAAATTTGAGATTATTTTTGAAAATTTTTCAAAACTTCCAAATGTTATTCTAAATGATTCAATCTTTTCCTACAATTTTTTAAAAATTTCGCAAAATTAAAAAAAAAACTTGGTAAAATCTTTCAGATTTCGAAATTCTTTAAATCCTTTTTGAATGAAAATTTTTTTAAATTAATTTTTGGAAAGAAAAAATCATTTAAAATAATCTCAGGAATATAAAAGAAATTTAATTTTCTTAAGACCTTCCAAATTTTTTTAAAGCTTTAAAATTTTTAGATCAAAATCCTTACAATTCTACATTTTGTTCAAAATTTTTTAAAGTCATTCCAAGTTTAAATCTAGTTTTAAATCTTTTAAATAGTTCTCAATTTCCCTCGAATTTTTAATACAATTTTTCAATAATGTAAAATTGAAAACTTTTGCTTTATATAATCTGCATACTTTTTAGAAATTTTAGAAAATTCATTTTTTCGGGTGTCAACTTTTTAAATTAGAAACTTCGTAAGAATTTCAGCAAAATTTATCATTTTTTAATTAATTTCATGATTTTTTTAACATATTTAATTAAAAAATGCATTGTTGGGGCATCTATCAATAGATTTTTTTTTATGTCAGTCTTTTTAATTGGGAACTGATGATTTGTCAACGAAAAAGTTTTTTTTTTCAAACTCAGTCACTTGATGAATGTTGCTGAATTTATCATGAAAATCCCAATTAAAAAGTTTGACATCGAAAAAATAAGAATTTTGCCGTTGACAGATGCCACAATAATGAATTTGTTTATTAAATTTGTTTTAAAAAAATCATGAAATTGATAAAAAAAACTATGAATTTTGCTGAAATTATTATAAAAATCCCAACTGAAAGGACTGGCAATGAAAAAACTAATTTTTCTGTAGACAGATGCCCGAATAGTGCATTTGTTTAAAAAAATTCATAAGATTAATCAACAAATTATGAATTTTGCTAAACTTATAAAGTTCCTAATTAAAAAAGTTGACATCGAAAAAAATTTATTTTTCTTTCGAAAAATGCCTGAATAATGCATTTGTTTATTAAATTTGTTTATAATATTAACAATAATAATCTCAAGGAGAAATTTCTTCATCATTATATTGTTTTTATCCAAATTTCTTGCAATATAACTTAAAAAACGTAAAATTATGGAAAAACGTAGAAAACATTTTTTCAACAAATTATTTGTTTATAAAAATTCGTTTTGTTCGTTAAATAATATTGAAACATCTTTAAATAACGTTACTCGATAAAACTAAATCGATTTTAACAATTTGCCTGTTATTGGCGAGCACCGGGAACGTCAAATCGAAAAAATGGCCATTTTTTTCGTCATATTTGCTTATTTATAAAAAAATGGTAAGCCTAATTTAAAAATCAGGCCGGATAATTCTCTTAGAAATCTTATAAGGTTTTTTTTCAATTTTTTTTCTGTCCAAATCGGTCAATATTTGTAGGCTGTACGTTATTTTGAATCAAAAAAGTCATTTTTTTCCCTACAGTGCAGCGCGAGTAGTATTAAGGTGCTTCAAATATGTCGGTTTCAGAAAAATACAAAATACGGCTACAAGGATGCATTTTTTTATGAAATGTTTTTATCACATAATCTAAAGGCTTTTACATGTGCATTACTAGAGCCTTTTTTTTGAAAAATGGTCTTGTTGTTTTTTTTTTGTTTAATTGAAACGTACTTTGAAAAGCTGAGCGCCTATTTTCGGTCCACTATGGGTACACTTCCAATCGTGCATTGCCGATTTCCAGGCGTAGAAAATTCATCATTTTCTCAATTTCCAAAAAAAAAAAAAAAAAAACAACAACAAGGCTATTTTTCGAAAAGAGCTGTAAGCCTTAAGATTATGTGAAAAAAATATGAAATCAAACAATTCATCCTTTTAGCGGTATTTTGTATTATTCTAAAAACCGATGCGGTCCCTGTTATTGACGAGTACCAGGAACGTCAAATAGAAAAATGACCATTTTTTCGTCATATTTGTTTATTTATAAAAATATTGGAATTGTAATTTTAATTTAAAAATCCGGCAACTCTCTTAGAAATATTATCAGCTTTTTTTCAATTTTTACATTCTCATCCTATAACAAGAAGGTATTAGATTTGTGTAAAATTTGACCCCCCCCCCCGGTTTTTGTCAAATGTCCACGTTTTGAGACCCCCTGAACACAAAAAAGAGGTTTTTACAAAATGTCTGTCTGTTAGTATGGATGTCTGTTTTTTAGTCTCTCTGTCTGTCTGTTTGTCTGTTTGTCTGTCTGTTAGTCTGTAGAATTTTATTTTGTTAGCTCTGGTCTTACTGACAATTTCCGACGGTAGTGTATTACTGCGATAAAAAATTTTCCATTTCTCGACTAATATCCGATATTTCATGTCAAAGCCCTACAGAATCAAAACCATTCCTGCTCCGTGAAAACCGAACGCACCCCCTTGTAATTTGAACAAGGTGCATCGGAATTTGTAATCGATCTTCGCTTTTAAAGGGTGTCTAGCAGAATTTCTCAAAACGAGAGAAGACTTTGAACGCAGAAGGGGCTGAACAAGAGGGTTGTTCGACTAAAAGATAGGGGTCGATTCGGTACGGTCGGGGGAGGGGGTTGGGGGGGGGGTAGAAGGGGCTGAGTGACTGAGTGAAAGAGGAGATTTCCGCTTCTTTCTCTACCTTTGTAGGTTTTTTTCATTTCTTCTAAACGTGGAGGCTTTTACAGGAACGCAGAGGGTGACTCGGGGGTGTGGACTATGCAACTGTTGCAGAAATAAGCGTGTAGGGAAAGGCAACGCCCGGCTTGTGGAATAGGGGTAGATGACTCCCGTATCGACCCGCTACTACCCCTGTTCCTACGTTATGCTCATCGTGGACCACATCAAAAACCAACCCCAAAATTACTCACGATTTAGATATATAGAATAAGATGTGGGTTCAAATGATACCATTATTGCTGTCATTTTGAAGCATAAGAGATGATTCGAGCAATATATAGATTGATTAATTTTGTCATCATTTTCTTTTTTATTACTGGCATTAGGCTCCCCCCTCTTACTGTACGTAATTCATGGTTTCCAGAAATAGTAATATATGGGACTAATGGCAATTTTTTGTATCTAAGATAATGCTTTGCAGGGTGAAAATTCATTTTCAAAATTCTCTGATTTTTCCTTGACCAATTTCTTATTTTCCATAATCATTAACATTCAAATATCAGCTTTTTATTCTTGTAATATTTTTAGCTCATGGTCTTTTATAAACGGAATAAAACAATATTTCAGATACAAATTTGAAATTTTCAAATTTATTTGTTTTTTTAAACAAAAAAATGACTTTTCAATCATATAACATGATTTTTTAACAAAATACTTGCATATTGAACAAAATATTAAAATGCTCAACAAAATGATGGAATTTTCAACAAAATACTGGAATTTTCAACCTAAAAATATTAATTTTCAACAAAAAAGTGCAATAGTTGATATTTCAAACCAAAAATATGAAATTTTGTTTAAAAAATCAAGTTTTAAATCACAGAGATGAATCTCCTGTCAAAAAAAATGTCAACAAAGTAGTTCAGCTTGTACCCACGCAATTGAATTTTCAGTTAAAAAAAATCAATTTTCAACAAAATAGTTCAACTTTCAACGAAAGAGATGAATTTTTAACTAAAAATAATGAATCTTCAACAAAATTAATTTTCAAATAAACCGTTGCATTTTTATCAAAGAAAGATGGAAT
Source organism: Andricus quercusramuli (assembly GCA_932178445.1). NCBI lineage: Eukaryota > Metazoa > Arthropoda > Insecta > Hymenoptera > Cynipidae > Andricus > Andricus quercusramuli. Next base: position 242,601 of record CAKNXH010000215.1, on the reverse strand, counting down.
TTCTACTAAAACAGATAAATTTTTGAATGAAAAAGATAAATTTGAAATAGATTGAATTTTCATTCAAAAAAAGATTTGATTTGGACTTTTCAACATTTAAATATGAGTTTTAAATAATTAGTGAATTTTCTTCGAAGATACTTGATTTTTCAACAAAACAGTTGAATTATTAATAAAAAAGAATGACTTTTTAACATAATTATTGAATCTTCAACCAAATAGTTGCATTTTTATCCAAGAAGAGTGAAATTTCTACTAAAACTGATGAATTTTCAAATACAAAATACAAATTAAAAAAATTTTAAATTCTCATCCAAAAAAAGATTTTAGTTTTATTATTCAATTTAAAATCGTTTGAAGTCTTTGCCAATTTTTTCTCAAAATTTATTTTCAAAATAAAAACTCAGCTTAAATTTTCCCTGAAATTTTGAAAAAGTTTTTTTATTTTCTTGAAGTCTTTCAAACTTCTTAAAAAGCTTTCACCTTTTTTTCGAAATTTTGAAAATTCACATTATGTTTAAAATTTTTTCAAACATTTTCAAATTTCAT
>CAKNXH010000215.1:204298-233799 GCA_932178445.1 Andricus quercusramuli | reverse complement strand
ATTGATGTAATTTGTTGGAAATTTATCTTTTTTGTTAGAAGAATAATCTCCTTTGTTGAAAATTCACAAATTAATAAAAAATGTATGTGTTTTGTTGACAATTCGTATTTTTCAATCGAAAATTAATCTTCTTGGTTGGAATTAATTTTTTCTTAATTCAACCGTTAAGTGTACGGCAATTATTGAGTGTCTGGAAGTCTTTTAAGAGTTGCTCTAAATCACTTGGATCGTTTCCAATTTCGAAGGTGCGAAAATTTCCAAAAAGAATTGAAATTTTATTGGATCACGAAAGGGTGGTTTTTTATGTGCAATTTGAGTCAGAGGGTAGAAGAGAAAAAGGATCCGAAAGACCACTTGTTTACTCCACAAAGTGAGTTATGCAACCACCCGAGAGAAAATAGCATTTATTTTCATAAGAGAGAATGTTACAGGGAAAGCAATAAAATAAAATGGCAAGGACATGCCATTAGAAAAATCCAATATTTTACCCAGAATCTGTGGATTTATTTGATATCGATTTAACTCCCCCCCCCCCCCCAACACCCGTTTGTATAGAGCGCCCTCAGCATTCAACGTGAAAATTAATTTTCACCTCACCTGAATATTATCGAATTAATTTAATAATGAAGTTTCGGTCTGATAATTAGTTTCCGTAATTATCTCGATCTGGAGCAATATTGTAGAGAATAAGAGAACATTTTTAACGTCTTTTCAGACTAGATGGAGATATGAATTGAAAATTATTTTTATTAATTTTTTTCTGAAAAAAAATCTTTTCCTTTCACTCCGGTGGGAATCGAACCACAGAACCTCCGATTGCCGGTCGGGTGCTTTTCGAATAAGCTACTAGAAAGATCGAGAGAAGAAACTTTTTTCCGAAAGTACACGCATTATTTTGCCAGGTGGTAAATAAAGTTTCTCAATGAATCTATATCATTGTAGAGAATAACAGAAAAGTCTTAACTTCTTTTCAGACTAGATGAAGATATGAATTGAAAATTATTTTTAAATAATTTTTTTTCTGGAAAAAGATCTTTTCCTTTCACTCTGCTGGGAATCGAACCACATAACTTCCGATTGCTGTTCGCGTGCTTTCCTATTAAGCTACTAGAGAGATCGAGAGATGAAACTTTTTTCAGAAAATATAGACATTATTTTGCCACGTGGTAAATCAAATTTTTCAAGGAATCTGTATTATCGTAGCGAAAAACAGAAAAGTTTTAACGACTTTTCAGAATAGATGGAGATATGAATTAAACAATTATTCTATCTAATTTTTTTCTGAAAAGGATCTTCTCCTTTCGCTCCGCTGGGAATCGAACCACAGAACTTCCGATAATACAGATTCTTTGAAAATTTTGATTTACCACCTGGCAAAATAATGCGTGTATTTTCTGAAAAAAGTTTCTTATCTCGATCTCTCTAGTAGCTTAATGAGAAAGCACCCGAACGGCAATCGGAAGTTATGTGGTTCGATTCCCAGCAGAGTGAAAGGAAAAGATTTTTTTTCAGAAAAAAATTAATAAAAATAATTTTTAATTCATATCTCCATCTAGTCTGAAAAGACGTTAAAAATATTCTGTTATTCTCTACGTTAATATAGATTCCTTGAGAAACTTGATTCACCACCTAGCAAAATAATGCGTGTATTTTCTGAAAAAAGTTCCTTCTCTCGATCTCTCTAGTAGCTTCATGTTATACCAAATTTAAAAAAAAATGACAAAAGGATTGTATTCATTAATCCTTTGACACATCTAATTATTGAAGAAAAAAAACAATTTTAAATTTAGAAAGATTTCGAAAAATTTTAAACAAAATGTTCGTTTTTGAAGATTTCGAGTAAAAAATTTAAGAGCTTTTTCAGAATTTTGAAAGGTTTCAACAAAATGAAGAAATTGTCTTAAGATTTCTGGAAATTTTTTAAAAATTTTTTCAAGAGGATATTTTCAAAAATTTAAAAGAGTCTACAATATTTCCAAAATTGCAAAAAAAAGGATCTGAAAGATTTTGGGGCAATTTTTTTAATTTTGCAGAATTTTTTCATAATTTTGGGAAAAATTCGAATTATTTTTTGAAATATTTACAGGTTGTTTAAAAAAATATGTTTTAAATCGTTTAAAATTCGAAAATATTTTAAAAAACTTGTTGGAAAATGAAACATTTTTAAGATATAAAAATAAAATTTTGAAACATCTAAAGATTTTTGAAAGGTTTCAAGACTTAAGAAACTTTTTCTTAAGATTTCTGGGAATATTTAAAGTGATTCCTCACAATAAAAAAAAATAATTTCAAGGGGAAATTTAAAGAAATTTTTAAACATTTTTGAAATGTTTTTCAGAATTGTCAAACAGAATCTGGAATATTTTAAGGCAATTTTTTTAATTCCGCAGAATTTTTTCACAATTTTGGGAAAAATTCGAATTATTTTTTTTAAATATTTACAGTTTATTTTTGAAAATCGCATGAAAGAAATTAAAATTCGAAAATATTTGAAAAAACTTGTTGAAAAATGTATTTTTTTTTTAAGATTTAAAAATAAAATTTTGAAATATTTAAAGATTTTTGAAAGGTTTCAAGATTTAAACAACTTTTTCTTAAGATTTCTGGGAATATTTTAAGTGAATCCTTACAATGAAAAAAATAATTTTAAGGGAAAATTTAAAAAGATTTTAAAACATTTTTGAAATGATTTCCAAAATTTTCAAACAGAATCTGGAAGATTTGAAGGCATTTTTTTTTTAATTTTTTAGAATTTTTTCATAATTTTGCAGAACTTTTTCATAATTTTGGGAAGAATTCTAATTATTTTTGAAAGTATTCACAGGTTATTTTGAAAAAATGTTTCAAGTCCATTAAAATTCGAAAATATTTTTAATAACTTGTTACAAAATTAAAATTTTTTAAGGTATAAAAATAGAATTTTGAAATATTTAAAGATTTTTGAAATGTTTCAAGAGTTAATTTTGTTTTAAGATTTCTGGAAATATTTAAAGTGATTCCTCACAATGAAAACAATTTTTTAAGGGAAAATTTAAAAAAATTTTAAAAAATTTTTGGAATGATTTCCAAAATTTTCAAACAGAATCTGGAAGATTTGAAGGCATTTGTTTTAATTTTGCAGAATTTTTTCATAATTTTGCAGAACTTTTCATAATTTTGGGAAAAATTCTAATTATTTTTTAAAATATTTACAGGTTGTTTTGAAAAAAAGGTTTTAAATCCATTCAAATTCGAAAATATTTTTAAAAACTTGTTAAAAAATGTAAATTTTTTAAGGTATAAAAATAAAATTTTTAAATATTGAAAAATTTTTGAAATGTTTCAAGAGTACATTTTTTTTAAGATTTCTGGGAATATTTAAAGTGATTCCTCACAATGAAAAAAAAATGTTTAAGGGAAAATTTAAAAAGATTGTAAAACATTTTTGGAATGATTTCCAAAATTTTCAAACAGAATCTGGAAAATTTTAAGGCAATTTTTTCAATTTTAAGGCAATTTTTTACAACTTTGGGAAAAGTTCGAATTATTTTTCAAAATATTTACAGGTTGTTTTGAAAAAAATGTTCTAAATCAATTAAAATTCGAAAAACTTGTTAAAAATGTTAATTTTTCAAGATTCAAAAATAAAATTTTAAAATATTTAAAGATTTTTGAAAGGTTTTAAGATTGAAAAAACGTTTTCTTGAACTTTAGATATGTTGAGTAAAAATGTCCAAATAGAGAAAATTATTAAATAAATTATTAAAAAAAATTTTGCCAAGCCTAGAGAAATTTTTGATCGTTTTATGAATGCTCAATACAAAAAAGAAGTGAACAGACTTTCATTTTTTTCATAAATAAACAAATAAATACACAATGTGAAAATAATGGTTCCAATAATCAAAAATAATGGCACAAATGATCCTGATTTGAATACAAAAAAATCTGATTTTATTCTGCTCATTCGAAGTCCAAAAAAAGAACAAAAAAAAATTCTCTATAATTTTTTTCCTCATGAATCAAAATTTTAAAAAATGACATCATTCGGCTTTTATATAGGATACTGTACACCAATATTGTCATTTTTTTCTTTCTTATTATTTTAGATAATAGATACTATAAAATACAAAAATTCTGTATTAATAATAATTTTATATTTTAATTTAAAAATTGCATGAGACAAAAAAAAATCGCGCGCGTGTTTGCTTTCAAGTAATATTAAATTCCAGAGAATTGTAGGACATGTAATAAAACAAAGTGAATTTGCAAGATAGTATCGAGTTTTCTTGCGTCTGTGTACTTTTACAGCTTCGCGGTTACTTGACAAGGGGGAGCTTTATGGGACAAAAAGCTCAACAGAAAAATATTAAATTTATGAGAAAAAATGAATGATTTATATTGTTTTCAGTAAATTAATCTACTAAAGAGACGACTGAAAAATCCAAAAAAAATTCTTGAATAATAAAACTCCCGAAATTATAAAAATCTCGAAATTTCAAAATTCCCGAATGACAAAATAACCGACAGTTTATAATATTAACGAATTTTTAAGTTCCCGAATAATAAAATTTCCGACAGAAAATTGCCGAATTAAAAATTATCCGAACTAGACAAATCCCAAATTTAAAAAAAATTTTGAAATTCTTTTTCAATCAATTTTATTTATTTATTAATTTTATTAATCTGCATAGAATTAGAAAAAAATACAGGAAACGTTCTCGAAAATCGAATTTTTATTTTTTTTAAATGAATAAAAAGAAATTTCGAGATAAATCAGTGCTGAATTGAATCCGGAAAAGTTGGTTTGAAAAATGTTGTTAAGTTAGGAGAAAATCGAGGGAGATTTTTTTTCTCCGAAGTGCACATATTTTTGAATTTATTTTTTATACAATCATTGTTATTTCAAATTCAAACAATAATTTCTAAAAACTTGAAACAATAAAAAAACTTATTTGATAAAAATATTTGGTTATTGTATTTTCAATGAAATTATTTATATTTTTATTTATATTATATTGTATTTATTCAGAAAAAAAATATTGTTTAAATTCAGGAATTTTATAATTCGTGATTTTTCCAATTCGATAATATTATAGGGACGAATGAAAAATCCCGAAAAATCAAAATTCCGACACTAAAATTTCCCAAAAATAAAATATTTCAAAAAGAAAATGTTCAAAATTATAAAATTTCCGAAATATTAAGACTCCGAATTGGAAACTTCCCGGATAATAAAATTCTTGGCAGAAAATTTTCAAATTATAAATATTCAAACTAAGAAAATCCCGAATTTAAATAATTAATAAAATTTTGTTCATTTGAAAATGTTCCAAAATTTCAAAGTTTACTTTTTAAAAATAGAATTTTGAATTGAAAAGCTTAATATTGTGGAAATTCAAAAATAATTTTTAATTTTCAATTTGATATCTTAAAATTATCCTGTTTTTAGTTGAAAATTTGAAACAATGAATGTTTTAACATTGGAAAATATTTGATCGGAATGGCTACAATTTTAGAATTTAGAATTTTAATGCTGAATGCTAAATTTGTAATTTTTCCCTTTTATAAGTTTCAAATTTGCTATTGAACCTAAACATAAATTAAAAATTTATTTCAAAAAAGCGATTTAATTTTACTCAAAATATTTGAAATTTCAAAGGATTTAATTTTGAGTATTCATTGTTTTCATTTGTAACACTTTCCATTTAAAATTACTTTCAATTTTATCATTTGTTTAGTATAATTCAATTTTAAATGTTTAAATAATTTTTTTTAGATTTTAAACTGTAAAATGACGACGAATATACTTTTTTATTTTAGAAAAATTCATCTAATGAATTTTCAATCTGAAATAATAATTATTTTTGTATGTAATAACAACTTAAAATTCTAGATTTCTTGAATATTTTATTTTTAAGCATTCAATTCAGTTTTCAATTTTAAATAGTCGAATTTGACTCGCTTCGAATTAAAAATTATTAAAATTCAAAAGTTTTCAGTTTCAAATCATTCAATTTTGTACATTTTTAATTAGAAATCATACAATTTTAATTCCTTTGAATTTTAAATGAGCCGATTTTCAAAATCTATTTTCAAAATCTTCATCTGAAATCATTAAATTTCCAGATTCTTCAATTGAAAATAAAATTGTTTAATTTTGAACACTTTGAATTAGAAGTGATACAATTTCCATTTCTTTCTACTGAATTTGTCCAATTTTCAGAATTTTATTCTGAAATTTTGTATTTTGAGAGCTTCTGATTTCAAATTTTCAAATTTGAAATGTTTCAATTTTAAAAGCTTTTGTTCATAAATGATAAAAAAATTGTTCATTCTACCCGAAATGTTGTCCTTTCTTGAAAATTGTACAAAATCCAAAATTGTCTGATTAGTAACATTTTCAATTCAAAATTGTTCAAAATATTTTCTTTAAATTTCAAAAGCTTTCAATTTGAATTTATTAATTAATAATTATGGTTACAATAAATTAAAAAACTAATATTAAAATTGTGTTAAACAATGGATTTTAAATTGTTTACATGTTTAATGCAAGTTCCTAATAATAGCGAATTAAATTAATTCTTAATTTATATAATTAAAAAATAATATTAATTAATTTCAAGAGGCAGAGAAAATTCCTTCAATATCAGGTACTCTGAATAGTTAAAGTGAATCTAAAATTCTATTTTGGCGAACTTGTGAAACGTGAATTTAATTTTTAATGAAGTGAGTGAGGGGGATAAAAGCTCACTTAAAGTAACATATATAGAACCACAATGTGAAGAGAAATTGCCTGGGGAAATTATACAACCGCACACCAAAATCATATTTCATCTACTTGGTTATTCTTGAGTCGACGAGACCATTTTTCAATCAGAATTTAATTTAAAGAAAAATGTAGAAAATTTCTGTATTTGTTCAAAACAAAAATTTTCTCATCATAGAATCTTATTTCTTTTGAAATCCCTTAAATCTGGTGAAATCGTTTCGAAATCTCCAGAATAAAATAAAGAAAAATACAACAAAAACAATAAATAAAATCTTCCAAATATCACTGATACTCGTGCAGAAATTTCACAGTGGCCCTGGTCGGGGCCAGATCTGGCCAAATCTGGCCCCAATAGTGTATCCCAGTTAGGGCCAGACTTGAAATGAAACGCCTAATCCGATCAGGGCCTGACTGAAGTATCCATAAGGAAGGCCCGATCTGGCCCTGACCAGGCCCCTTCTAATTTTTATTTATAAAAATATTATTTATCTATTAAAAAAATAAACAATTGATTAAGAATATTAAACTCTCGTTAGAGTCATGTATTTTTTTTAAAATTCGTCTTTTTTAATAGAGCATTAATCTTCTTGTTCGAAAATTCATCCTTTTTGGTAAAAACTTTAACAATTTTGTTGAAGATTGGTATTTTTGCTTAAAGTTAATCTTTTATCAGAGTTTTTGATCTGAAAATTTCAATATTCTATTTTCAATTGAAACTTTATCATACTTAATGAGATAAAAATTCGACCATTTGGTAGAAAATTTAAAAGTTTTGTTGAAAAGTCGTCTCTTTGGGTAGAAAATTATTCTTATTTGTTAAAAACTCAACTTATTGGTTAAAAATTCAACGATTTGGTAGAAAATTAATATTTTTTGTTAAAGAGTCGTCTTTCTAGGCAGCAAGTTATTCTGGTTTCTTAAAAGTTAAACTTTTTGGTTGATAATTCAAATATCTTGTTAAAAAATTGATCTTTTTTATTTGAAATGATCTTTTTTGTTAAAAATTTATTTATTTACTTATTTTTAAGTCACTGTTTTCTAAAATATCAGCTTAAAAACTTTAATCACTCACTGATTTGAAAATTAGTTGAATATTCACTAATTAAGACAGGGATTTATTTTAAATTTAATTAGTTCTAATTTTTAAACTCTGATTTACAGAGGGTAGTCCGATGTGGCCCCGACCAGGACCAGAGCAGTAGCCATGATCAGGGCCGTATTGAGCTAGCCCGATCGGGGCCACGCCACGTCGGGAATCAGGATCAAATTGGGCTATTTCTTCACGGGTATTCCGGAAACCTTTTAAAAAACCTTTGAAATTTTCTAAAACCCTATTAAATTCTTTGAAAACCCTTAACCAATTTTTATCTCGTTATATTCGTGGGAATTTTTTTTTATATAAATTCATATTTTTCTAGTATAAATGGTACTATTTGCTTCAAAATTTAATTATTTTGTTGAAAAATCAAGAATTTTGTTGAAAAGTCATCCTTTTTAGTTGAAAATTTGTCTTGACACAACATTTTTTCAATATAAAATTAATCTACTTGGCTGAAAATTCATCTTTTTGATTAAAAATGAAATAGTTTGTTTGATAATTATCTGTTTAGTAGAAACTTATTATTGTTTTTATTAAAAACAATTTTTTCAAATGAAAATGTAACTTTTCAATTTTTGGTTAATAAATTTATCTTTTTAGTTTCAATATTCAACTATTCAATTAAAAATTGATGCAGATTGAAAATTCATATTTTTTGGTGAAAAAAAAATTATTTTTTTATAAAAAAAATTTTTTTGAATAAAAATGTAACTGTTTCATTTTGTTGAAAATTCGTCTTTTTTGATAGAAAATTAATCTCCTGGGTTAAAAATGAAAATGATTAAAATTTTTTTTTTTATGAAAATGGGTCTTTCTCAGTAGAAAATTAATCCTCCTGGTAGAAATATTAATTGTTTATTCGAAAATTCATCTATTTTTCTAGAAATTTCTTCTTCTTTAGTTAAAAATGCAACTGTGTGGTGAAAATTATCTTTTTTGTTGAGAATTTAAATTTTCGGGTTAAAAATTTATGTTTTTTAGTTCAAAATTTAACAATTTAGTTGAAAATTCATATTTTGGATTGAAAGTGTAATTCTTCGTTTGAGAATTATCTGTTTTGTAGAAAATTAGTTTTTTTTTATGAAAACAATTTTTTTTTAAATGAAACGTAACTCTTCCATTTTTTGTTAATAATTGATCTTTTTAGTTTCAAAATTCAACTATTTTGTTGAAAATTGATGTAATTTATTGAAAATTCATATTTTTTGGTGGAAAATTAATCTCCTTGTTTCAATATTAAACTAATTGCTTAAAAATCATTGTTTTTATTGAAAACGTGTCTTTTTTAATAGAAAATTAATCTTCCTGGTTGGAAAATTAATTTTTTTCCGTTGAAAGTGTAATTGTTTGTTTGAAAATTCAACTAAAATTTATTGTCTTCCTTGAATAAAAAACCTTTCTTGCTTGAAAATGCATGTATTTTATTAAAAATTTGTATTTATTGGTAAAAAACTAATCTTCTTGGTTGAAAATTTACCTATTTGTTTAAAAATTTTCTGGTTCAAATATCAACTATTACATTTTTTATTGAAAATTAAACTTTGCAGATCGAAAATTAAAATTTTTTGCTTTGAAGTTGAACAATTTTTGAAAATTAATTTTTTTTATGAAGATTAATAATTATAGTGGAAAATTCATGTTTTTGATTAAAAATTGAACTAATTTAATAAAAATGAGTTTATCTCCTTAAAGTTTAATTAGAGTTTATTTAGAGTTTGTTTAAAGTTAAATTTGAATTACTTGGTTGGAAATTCAACTTTTTTGTGAAAAATGGTCTGTTTGCCTTGAAAATTCAACGATTTGATAGAAAATTCAACTCGTTATAATATAATAATATAAAAATAAAAATATTAATTTAAACATTTAATTAACAATTTTTTTAAATTTTACTTTAAACCGACTTAAATTTACTCAAAATAATTTTAATTTTAAAGGATTTGAGTATAGAAAGTTTTAAGAACACAATTTTTGGAAACTGAAATTTTTTTTAGTTTCCTATACTTCCTATTTAACATTCTTTTTAATTTTAAAAGTTTTTTCAGTATAATTCAGTATAAAACAATTTTAAATTCTGGAATTTTAAAAGCTTTTACTTTGAAGCATTTAATTGATTTTTCAATTTCAAATTTCCAAATTTTATTTGCTTTGAATTGAAAATTATTTAAATTCAAAAGTTTTTATTTTAGAATTAGTCAATTCTGAAATTTTTTAATTAAAAATAATACAAAGTTGAAAACTTTAAATTTTTAATTTTAAATTCAGTTTAATAAATATATAAACTGTAGCCTGGAGTTCTTCAGTGAATTGTTCAAATAATCCTCATAGGGCTTAAATGAATTTTTCTGGCTTCCTTGTCCGAATCGTTTTGTTATATGAGAGATTCAATTAATGAACAAAGAACAGGTGAACAGCCTCGATTAAAAAAAAAATAGAAAAAAAATTATTGTTGAAAACCTGAATTTTACAAATTTTTAGAAGAAAAATATATCCAGTCACTTAAAATATCACAAATTTCATATCAAATGATGTAATACAATTTTTAATAAGACTCACTGACACACTGAATTTGTAAGGCATTTATTTAAAAAAGAGTTATTTTTCAATATTAATTAAAAATTTTATTTTCATTGGAAATTCTAGGGATTTAAGAGATTTCAGAGATTTTAAGGGATTTCATCAGATTTAAGAGTTTCAGTAGCTATTTTTTATTATTTACTTTTCGAGAATAATAAGAACAATAAAAAATTATTAGATTTCAAAAATAAAAAAAATTTCAACTTTTGAATTATTGAATATTTCCAGGTTACATAAAATTAATAATTTAAAATGATGAAATAATAAAATTAACAAGATTGAACAACTTCTGATTGTGTTAGTATTTTTTGTCCGAAATTATTGATATTTTTTTAACTAAACAATTTTAGGTTACGTGTTGTTATTTTCTAGGGAAAATTAGTATTTTAAAACAAAAATCATTATAATTTGAATACTATTTACAATATTTTAACAATTTTAAAGTATATTAGTGTTTGTTATCGGAAATTTGTATTTTTTATTTAAAACAGTTATATTTTAAAAAAGATTCACAACTTTTTAACCATTTTAGGTTATGTTGGTGTTATCAACCAGAAATAGGTATTTTCAGTGAAGAAATTTCTGAAAATTTTACTTCAAAAATTCAATTTAAGATATTGAAAAACTTTTGTTAAAAAAATGTTTAGGTTTTGATTTTGCAATATTTTTTTCTGGGAAAGTAAATTTTCCATTTCTGAAGACTGAAGACATGAATAGAAAAAAAGGTGAGGATGGAAAATAATTGTCCCTCCTTCAGAAAAAAATTATATAAAAGAAATGCACCTCACGACCCACTGCAGTTCTCCCTTTTTGTGCTAAAAATAATAAATCTATAACGAAGTACCGCGGTATACGCCCCAAGAAAATGATAGAAAAATCTCACACTTTACCTCTTTTAATTATCAAATTATTACTTTTAATAAGAAAAATCATAGAAAAAATATCCTGTGCATATCCTTTGGATATCCCACAGATATCTGCTGGATATTTGCGAGATTTCAGGCGGAAATTTCTATACCCCTCGGATACCCATAAGATAACCTTGGATGTTTTTTAGATGTTCCTTAGATATTCAAATTACCAACGTAAGATATCAAGAATATCCCAGAAATTTCCAAAAAAACCTACAATATCTTAGAAATATCCCAAGGATATAGAAACTTCCGCCTTGAGCGTATATCCCGCAAATATCCAGGAGATATCTGTAGGACATCCAAGAGGTATCTTTGGACATGAATTGGATATTCTGAAATATCCTGGTGCTTTTGTACAGGAAATTGGTTATTTAAAAAAAAATACTTTGAATTTTGGAGATGATTTACAATTTTTCAACAATTTTAGGTTATGTTTGTGAGTTTGACTTCAAATGGGTATTTAAAAGAAAATTATTAGATTTAAATTTAATGATTTTTTTTTATAATCGAATTTACAAGCTCGAAAAATTTCGGATTGTGTCATTGTTTTATCGGGAATCGGTATTTTTGATTAAAAAAATCATTAGATTTCAAAGAAGATTGATAATTTTTAACAATTTCAGGTTAGGTTGGCGTTTCAAGTCAAAAATTCGTATTTGAGAAAAAAATCATTATAATTGGAACGGATTTAAAAAATTTAGAAAAATTTAGATTCTATTAGCGTATTTTTAATAAAAAATCGATTAGATTCCATTTTTACGGCAAATTGACATTTTTTGAACAAAATCGTAAGATTGTAAAAGTTCCTGATTCTTCGACAATTTTAGGTTATGTTATCGGTTTAAAATCAAACTTGACATTTTTAAACGAAAATCATCACTGTTTGAAAAAATTTTCGCAATTTTTGAACAGCTTCAGGTTATTTTAGTGTGTTTCACCTCAAATTGGTATTTTAAAATAAAAATCATTAGATAAATTCAATTATTTTTTTTTTAAATATTAAAATTTACAAGCTTGGACGATTTTTTCTTGTCAGCGTTTCCTTGAAAATCGGTATTTTTTATACAAAAATCATTAGATTTGAAAGAAAATTAATAATTTTTAAACAATTTTAGGTTATGTTAGCATTTCACATTGAAAATTGGCATTTTCAAACAAAAGTCATTATAATTTGAACAAGATTTTAAATTAAATAAAAATTATTAGATTCTGTTTTTTTACCCGAAATTGACAATTTCAAAAAAAATCCTAAGATTTTGAATGTTCCTAATTTTTGAAAAATTGTAGGTTATGTAGTCGGTTTATACAAAAAATTGGCATTTTTAAACAAAAATCCTCACATTTCGAAAAAGATTTACGATTTGTCAACAACTTTAGGTTATGTCGTTGTATTTCACCTTAAATTGATATTTAAAAAAAAATCATTAAACTCAAGCTTGAACAATTTCAGGTTGTGTTAGTGTTTTAGCCGGAAGTTGGAAATTTTAACAAAAAATATTAGATTTCAGAAAAGATGAATAATTTTGGAACAATTTTAGGTTATGTTGGCGTTACACATCGAAAATTGGCATTTTAAAACCAAACTCATTATAATTCGAACAATATATTTTAAATCTTTAAATTTTTTTGATTCTGTTGGCATTTACATGTGTTTTTAGTAAAAAAAATCTTGAATTTTTAACAATTTTAGGTTACGTGTTATTGTTTTACAAGAAAAATGATTATTTCAAAACAAAAATCATTATGATTTGGATAAGATTTACAATATTTCAACAGTTTTAGAGTATATTAGTGTTTTTATCAACAATTTGTATTTTCAATATTCAAAAAAAAATTATATTTGTACAATTTTAGGTTAAGTTGGCGTTTCGCATCAAAAATTGGCATTTTCAAACAAAAATCATTATAATTCGAAAAAAAATTTAAATCTTTTAAATTTTTTGATTCTGTTGGCGTTTTACACATATTTTTAATAAAAAATTATTAGATTCCATTTTTTACCGGGAATTGACATTTTGAAATAAAAATTATAAGACTTTAAAGGTTCCTAATTTTTAACAGTTTTAGGTTATGTTTTAGGTTACATTAACGTTTTTTTAAAGGAAATCGGTTATTTTAAAGACAAGTTATTAGATTTTGAAAAAGATTTATAATTCTGAACAATTTTCTGTTATGTAAGTATTTTTTATTGAAAATTATTGGAAAAAAATTGATAAATTTTTTAGACTAATTAAAATTTTTCGAAAACTGGTGGTAATGTAGGTGTACTTTATCTGAAATTGATATTTTCAAACAAAAATTTATGATTTCAATCCAATGACTTTTGTTTAAAATAACAAAATTTGCAAGCTTGAACAATTTTAGATTGTGTTAGTGTTCAGCCGAAAATTAACATTTTTATTACAAAATTATTAAATTTCAAAGAAGAAGAATAATTTGAAAAAATTTAAAAATTAAAACCTTTTTACAATTTTTGATGACTTTAGTGTTTCTCGTCGGAAACTGGTATTTTTAATTGAAAAAAATTATATTACAAAAATTTCAAAAAAGATTCAAAACTTCTTAACCATTTTTTATTTTGTTGGCTTTTTTTAACGGGAATCGGTATTTTTAATAATAATTCATGAAAGTAAAAACAATTTCGGAAGTAGATTTGTCTTAAAAAATTAAACTTACAATTTTGAACAACTTTAGGTTACATTAATTATTTCTCCCGAAAAATAATTGCTTCAGGCAACTTTTTATGTTTTCAATTATAATAATTATTTTTTCAAACTGTCTTATTAATTTTATAAAAAGTTGCACGTAAATAAAACAGAAATTGTATCGAAGTCCTCTAGAATTTTCGTTCAATAAATTCCATTAAAGTTCCAGAGATTTCATAGACAGTTTCTATGGATTTTTCATGGGGATTACTGAGGGTATGAATTCCGTACACACATTCTGGAAATAATGTGAAAATTTTTGTCATAATAACCAGTGAAATGAAACACGAAATTGAATTCCATAAAATAAAATTTTCGTTGTCCATTTTGTACAAATATTGCAAAAATACACTTTGTATGGTAAAGCATTATTAATAATTATCAAAGTAATTAATATTTTTAAATATTTTTGAACTGCTTTTCAAACTTTTTGTTGCTTAATTATTTAATTTATAAATTAAAAAGAACAAAAATAATGAGAGAAATACTTTTTAATACGTATTAATAATAAACAATAATTATTATAGTTAATACTTAATTATAATAATAATCCTTGCATGGAAATTCTTCACCGCTGATTTTCAAGTTATTAATTTTGCACTTTAGATTAAAATGATTGAATTTTATCAATTGTAAAAGACATCCAAATTTAAGAATGTTTATATATTTATACTCTTTTGAAATGAAAGATTTTTCAACTGTGAATTTACAATTTACAATTGAAAAATATGAAGTTTTAAATTATGTATTGAAAATTTAGTAATTTTCATGGTTTACATTCGAAATTTCATTAATTTGGAATATATAAAATTAAAAACTCTTTGATCTTTAAAGTAATCAAAATCATCACAATTTAAGAATTTTTATTTACACAATCTGTGAAAATATAGAATTTTAAATTAAAAATATTTAAACTGCAAAATCAAATATTTTTAATTTTGACAATTTATAATAAAAAATTGGGTACGTTTTGAAGTTTTTCAATTTTAAATTTTCTGATTTTGATAATTTATGTTCGAAATCGCCTCAATTTTGGAAGATTTAGAATTGAAAATTTGACTTTCGATTTCCGAAAACATCAAAATCGTCCAAATTTAAGGATTTTCCTATATCCATCTCTAAAAATCAGGAGTTTTCAATTGTTCCTCTTCAAAATTGTGAAAAATTAAATTGTAAATATTTAGAATTAATTTTTTTTTTAATTTTGACATCTACTAAGGTCAATGAAGTCAATTCCAGATCATTTATTTAGGTCACTGAAGTTTAATAGAGTCAATGAAGTCAATCAAGCCGTACGTAGTCACTGAAGTCTCCTGAATTCTATTAAAATTATCAAAGTCTACTGAAGTCAATTAGGTCAATTAGACCTTACGAAGTCATTGAAATCTCCTGAAGTCTATTAAAATCACCGAATTCTACTAAAGTCAATGGACTTTACTGAAGATTATGCAATCTACTGAAATTAATTAGGTCACTAAAGTCTACTAGAGTCAATGAAGTTAATTAATCCTTACGGTGTCAATAAAAGCGCCTTAAGTCTATGAAAATGATCGAATTCTACTGAATTTAATGAAGTCACTGAAGTAAAGTCAATGAAGTCAATTAATCCTGACTTAGTCACCAAATGAATTCCAGTTCATTTATTTAGGTCACTGAAGTCTAATAAAGTCAATGAAGTCAATCAAGCCGTACGTAGTCACTGAAATCTCCCGAAGTCTATTAAAATTATCAAAGTCTACTGAAGTCAATGAAGTCAATTAGAACTTACGGAGTCACTGAAGTCTACTGAAATTAATTAGGTCACTGAAGTCTACTAAAGTCAATGAAATTAATTAAGCCGGACGGAGTCAATAAATTCTCCTGAAGTCTATTAAAATTACTGAAGTCTACTAAAATGTCAATTAAACCTTACAGAGTCACTGAAATCTCCTGAAGTCTATTAAAACCACCGAATTTCTACTGAACTCAATGGACTCTACTGAAGATTATGAAATCTACTGAAATTATTAAGGTCAGTAAAGTCTACTAAAGTCAATAAAGTCTAGTAATCTTGTTAGAGTCACTGAAATCTCCTGAAGTCTATTAAAAACACCGAAGTCTACTGAAAACAACATACTTCACCGAAGATAATTAGGTCCACTGAAGTTAATGAAGTCACTGAAGTAAAGTCAATGAAATCAATTAATCCTTACTTAGTCACCAAAAACTACTGAAGTCCGTAAAAATCACAGCAGTCTACTGAAGTCAATGGATTCTACTCAATATAATGAAATCCAGTTCATTTAATTAGGTCACTGAAGTCTACTAAAGTCAACGAAGTCAATTAATCCTTACTTAGTCACCAAAAACTACTGAAGTCCATAAAAATCACAGAAGGCTACTGAAGTCAATGGATTCTACTCAATATAATGAATTCCAGTTCATTTAATTAGGTCACTGAAGTCTACTAAAGTCAATGAAGTCAATTAAGCTGTACGGAGTCACTGAAGTCTCCTGAAGTCTATTAAAATCACCGAATTCTACTAAAGTCAATGAAGTCTACTAATCTTGGTAGAGTCACTGAAATCTCTTGAAGTCTATTAAAATCACAGAAGTCTACTGAGGTCAATAGGCTCTACTGAATTTAATTAAGTTACTAGAGTTTTACTAAAGTTACTAATTGAGTCCACTAAAGTCAGTGAAGTCAATTATGCCTTACAGAATCACTAAAGTCTAAAAACTAAAGTTTGTAAAGTCGCATGAAGTCTATTAAAATCACTGACACTGAAGTCAATGGACTCTATTGAATATAATAAATTCTACTGAATATAATAATTTTGATTTATTATAATGAATTCTACTGAATTAAATTAAAGCACTCAAGTCTACTAAAGTCAATGAGGTCAATCCTTTAGAATTCACTGAAATCAGTCACTTTGAATCAGTCACTGATGAAATCGGTAATTTTGAATAACCCAATCTGTTGAATTTGCAACTGAAAAAGGTCTATCTTCTACCTAAAATTGAATAGATGAATTTTCAATTAACAGAATTAATTTTCGACAAGAAAAACGATTTTTTTTCAGAGTAGATCAATTTTCAACAAAAGAGATTATTTTTCAACTAAAATGCTGAATCTGGAACCAAAAAAATTAATTTCTGACAGAACAAGTCAAATCGTGATTTTTCTACCCAAAAAAATGAATTTGTAACAAGATAGTTTAACTGAGTAGTAACATTTTAAATAAAAAAAGTTGAATTCTGAAGAAAAAATGTAATAGTTGATATTTCAACTGAAAAAAGATTTCATTTTTACATTAAAAACAGTTGAATTTAACCAAAAAGATGAATTTTCAGCGAAAACATTCATTTTCTATCAATAAAGACGAATTTTCAAGAAAATACATAAAGTTTGAAACAAGTATTTGGATTTTAAACTGGAAGAAAAAAATCAGCAAAAAATAGAATAGATGAATTTTGTAGTTAAAGAAAATTGATTCTAACAAAAAAACAACGAATTTTCAACAAAGTAGTTCAATTATCGACCACATAAATAAGTTTTTAACTAAAATTATGAATTATTAACAACGACAAAAATGAGTTTTCAACGAAGTAGTATAACTTTTAACGAAGTAGTTGAATTTTCATCCAAAAAAGATGAATTATCAGCGAAATGGTTGAATCTTTGACCAAAGAGATGAATTTTCATCTAAAAAGGATCAGTTTTCATCAGAAAATAAAATAATTAAATTTTCAATCAACAAAATTAATTAACAATAACAAACACGAATGTTAATTTGAATATGTACATTTTCAACTGAAATAATGAATCATTACCAAACAAAATTTAACTGTAGTTGAATTATTTCCTGAAAAATATGAATTCTCAAAAAACGATGTAATACGATGTAATATTATTTTCTAGCAATAAAGACAAATTGATCGTTCACTGACCGAATCAGTAATTTTCAATGATCTAAAAACGTAATTTTGATTGATCTAATCCGTGATTTTCAATGCGTTAATAAGTCGTTTATGGATAATTTAAATCATTTATTGAAATGTAGACATTTAATCAGGAATTTTACTTTATAAATAATTTTACTATTCTATTACAGGAGACAAATCAGTCATTTTGATTGACTGATTGAATCAGTCAGTATTATTGACTGATTTATCTGCTAAAACGAATGTTTTATCAGTAGAAGCGACTAATTTTGCAGTCAAAGCACGCTCCATTAATTCAATTGGCCAAATTTTGACTGATTTAAATTTCGAGTATTCACACTTGATAAAAAAATCAACTTTTTCTCTATCATCCAGGTCAGTATTGGTTCGAATATCAATACTCTCACTCCCAAAATTGTCCACACATCCGTATCTTACCTCCCGGCTTTCCGAGTCTTCCCTAGCCACGGGGACGATCACTTCCGGAATGGACAAGACACACCGCGGAACCGGCGCCTGGCGTCGTTTTTCGTATCAAAACCGAGGTCAAAACCCAAGTAAGTCTCACCGGGGCTTTGAGAAATAGGGGTTCGTCGGAGAAGGTGCCGACGGTCACGTGTCAGTCCTGCGCACTCGACCTCAAAAAAAAACACGGGAAGAGTTTGTATACCGCGGGGGTCGACGAACGTCGGTCCCGAGGACTAGGGCATCCCACTTGTTTCAGAAACCCACTTGTTTTAGAATCCCACTTGTTTCAGAATCCCACTTGTTTTAGAATCCCACTTGTTTTTAGAATCCCACATGTTTCAGAGCAGCCAGTGCCACAGGTTTGTAAATCTTAGGGTAACCTGAACACTATCTAAGGGTCGTTTTCGCGTTAAAGATTGATATATATTGAAAAATAACATAGATATATTGTTTGTATATGTGTGTCGAGTACTGGAGATCCGCACGCTTCGACTTACCTATGACGTGTGTGTGTACTACCCACTAGTTCGCCAGTGAAACAGTGAAAGCTTGGCTGAGAGTCGCGAGGGTGCTGCCGTCCAGGGCCTCCGGGTGGGTCGATACGGACACGCCTGCGCTGCCTTTACAATTTTCATCCCTTCCAGGAGGATCAAACCATCAGCGGACACGCGACTTTTCGAGAATGTGTGGGAGTGCTCAGATAACGGCGTACATGCATTTCGACAGTGCCTTACCCCATTCAAGTCGGTTAACTACCCTCCTGGAAAAATCGAATCCAGACCAGATGTCGGCGCTGATTCCAATTCGCCTTTGGGAGCAACTGTTCTCCGCAGCTTCGAGCGACAAGACTTTTTTTGCCTTTTAAACAGGCTCCAGAGAAGTGACCCGGAGGGGCCGGCATGGGTTAATTGTATACACACACAGAGAGAGAAAGAGCTTTGACTGATTAAATTTACCGATTGCATCTAGAAAGAAAAACATGCTTGTGGTAATTTCCTGGTTATCAAACATTTTTCCGAGTTATACAAAATTTGAATTTTGAACTTTTATATTTGAAAAATGGGAATACTAAATACTCAACTTTTCTAAATAGCATATACCAGGAGATTTCAGGAACATCACGGATGATATCCTACGGGGCGGAAATCTCGATATCCCTCGAATGTCCCAAAGATATCTTAGAATATGCTGAGGATATCCTATTGATATCCCAATTTTTATAGTCCGGGATATCTCAAATTCCATAATTCGGGACATCCTCGGATATTCTTACGATGAATTATATTTAAAATGTAGAATATGCCAAGGATGTCCACAAGATATCCTAATTATATAATTTTTGATGATTCTGAAAATATGTACCCTTTGCAAATAATGTATACTCTCTATGCTTCAAATTAACAAAATCATCATTATTTCACAAAATATATTTTCACGGAGGTACTAATAAGAATCGAAGATCGTATGTAGAGCTGTCTTCATAATTTTTCAGTCTTGTATTTATCAACACTTTTGACTTGTTGACCGTATAGGTCGTTTTACTATATTTGCAAAATTGTTTTGAGTGTCACAAATTCGAGGTGACTATTTATTTATTCCGTGTTTAAATGCAGATAAGACTGTATAGGTATATGTATTTATTATGCTCACAGAAAAAACAGAAGATAAACTTTACATCGATTTCCGACGAAAGATTCTCTGCAACAAAAATTAACTTCACAGGATAAACTTTACACAAATATCGGTTAAACTTTCTTTTTTATTCTATGACAAACACATGTATTTTGAAAGACGCGAAGCTGGCTGAACAAAACTTTATATCTCTAAAAAATTTCCTGCAACAAATTTTATTCTCAGTTTTTTCTGTGCTTTCTAAATGTTTATGTGTAGATTTAAGTATAGAACGTGAAACGTACAATAGATAAACATAAAACTAAAGCAAAATTGAGCAAAATCATGAAAAAGTAACAAATTTTACATTAGTAAAACAAATGTTTAACGAGCTTAATCGGGTTTACAATAGAAATCAAATCATTAGTAACAAAAGTAATGAAGACAAATTTTTCTTCAATGAAATGAAAAATAAAATCAATTAGTTAAAACAGAAATCATCGCTGAACAGTGGATGCAAGGTTTTCTTCTCAAAAAGTAATCTAAATGAAATTGAAATAAGTAATAATAAAAAGGTAATGTAAAACATGGAAAAATAAATCAATGAAATGGACATAAAAAATGGTTTCAAATTTTTCATGAGTTTTATCCATTGCCACAGATATCCGCGGATATATATAACCTCCGCAGCGAGCTTTCATATGAACTATTACATTAAAAATTTCTTAAAAGCAATAAAATTGGTGTTCTTATATATTCCTTTTCATTTCTTAAATGGAAATCGACTAATGATATATTAAAGTATCAGTAGGATTTTTCATTATAATATCGGGTTATTTGTGGAAGCTTTGTAATGGTAACACCTTTTTTGGTAATGGAAAATTAATGTAGAACTTTTTATTTTAAAACAGTACAATTCTTTTCTTTTTGAGAAAATTTCGATTTCTTAAACAAATTGTTTTTTCGCTCGCAATTTTGTTTGCATGGTAAAATTCGAAAAACTGAATTGGCCAATGTCTTTTTTAACCATTATTCTACATTTTTATACGAATTTCTAACAGAACAGTTAAATTTTCAAACAAGTTTAATTTTCTACGAAAGCAATTTAATTTTCAACCATAAATATGAACTTCCAACAAGAGAGTTAATTTACGAGAAAATAGTGGAATTTTTAACTAAAATTATAAATCTTCACCTTAAATTTAACTGTTCCATGTTGGGTTAAAAATTGACCATCGTTAGTTGAAAATGTAACTATTTGGTTCAAAATTCAAAAATCGTTTTTAGTTAAAAATTCATGCATTTTGTGGGTAATTCATTTTGTTGTAGAAAATTAATCTTTTTCGTTAAAAATAAAGTTTTTGGTTGCAAATTCAACTTTTTGGGTAAATTTTAAACTCTTTTCTTGAAACTTGAATTTTTTCAAGATTCATTATTTTTATTAAAAATTGATCTTTTCTGAAGTTGTAGGTTTTTAACATTTTATATTATTTTTATATTTTGCACAAGAAAGGAAACATCAATATTTCTCAGAATCAAATCGAGTCTGATGATTCTGCAGAACGTTTGTCAATTTCGGTTCACTGTAAGCCTCGAAAATGTTTATCGTTTCTGAAAATACATTTTAGTTAACCTAACTCTAATCAAGGTTTTTCCCAGTTCCCTGTTTCAAGAAACTAAAAAAAAAAACAACAAAAATAATTACATCAATGAGCAAAATTATTCAACTTGCACAAAATTTCAGTCAAAATCCACTCATTCATAAACGAAAAAACGCTCGACGCCATGGCAGCATAGAGGGCAGCAGCAGCCGCATGCATACGCCTGCGCAGTGCGCTATACGATAGACGCCATTTACTTTCAGCCGTAAAATCACAATAAATTTTAACTTATACTTTAAGGGTTTTTTTCAGAAGACCATGCTAGTCTCACTTTTTTCAAAACACATTTTGCTGGCTTCAAAATTCTCTAAAATTCCATCGCACATTTTTGTAAGAAAAGTTTTAATTTTTTTTTTTAAATTCCAATGAAATGAATCTTCATTTGAAATGATGAATCTTAAAGAGATGAATTATTAACCACATTTATGGATTTTCAACCAAGTGCTTGAATTTTCAACTGAAAAAGATCCATTCTTGACCAAATAGTTAAATTTTTAACTGAAAAGGATACTTTTTTATCGGAAAAGGAATAGATAAATTTTCAGTTGAAATATCAATTTGCAACTAAAAATGAAACAAATTTCCAACAAAGTAGTTGAATTTTTCACCAAAGAGATGAAACTCTAATCAAAAAATGAATTTCTTATATAGTTACATTCTCAACAAAAAAAATTAGTTTTCAATCAAAAAAAAAAGCAAATTAAAAAAAATAGGTGAATTTTCAACCAAAGAGATCATTCTTCTACCAAAAAATATTTTATTTTAAATGAGAAACAGTTGAGTTCGACCAAAAAAGAGGAATAATTTTCCACAAAATAACTCAGTCCTCAACCAAGGTTGGTAATAGTATACTTTTTTCCTTTTTCTCCTTTTTTCGTTTTGTTATACGCTTGTCTCTAATGAGCCGGAAAGAATGTAATTGGAAGACCAATTTTGATTTGTGAGCTTTTTTGTGTTCTGCTTCTGGTGCATAAAAGAGTACATACTCCATGAGAAATAAGATTTTGGCAAAAGATTTGAATTTTTAACCGAAACATAAGAGTTTCAAGCGAAAAATTCAATTTTCAACCAAGTACATTAATTTTCTACCAATTTTAATTGAATAATTATTTTTTTTTTTATAAATAGTACAATTTTTAACAATCAGCTGTGAATTCGATCTCGAGTGTTTCCATTTTGTATTTATAGTTATATGAAGCTCATTTCACGAGCACTTTGCTCCCCGTTAACAAATGTATTTGTTTCCTCATAGAGGAAGCATTTGTTATTTTTTTCAATAATAGACAAACTAAATTCTTCATTTTTATCAATTAAAAATAGAAATTTACAACAAGTAAAAAATTACAAAATAGTGCGAACCATTTTTTAAATACAAAGACAAATCAAATTTTGTATTCGAAATTATCATTTTTCGAGCTGGAAAAGGGAAGGGAAAAGTTCTGTCGTACCCTATTCCTTTTCCAGCTTCATGATTTCTTTGAAGAAAATGTTATAATTATTCTATTTGAAAATTTATGATCAAAAAGTCTTTTCTATTGATGCTTCAACTTTGAATTATGTCGATCGAAAAAGTTTTTCTGTATGGAGCAGATGATTTAAATATTATAAATGAGCATAACTTCCTTAATCTTGAATACAGTGTATTAATATTATAAATCAATCAATTTGTCTCGAATCAAGGAATATTTTCCATTCTTGCATCAATTTTGAATTATTTCGAAGAAAAAAGTTTTACTATCAAAAACCGTATCTTCAAATATTATACATTACCATAGCTTCCTTACTCTTCAATAAAATGCATTAATATTATAGGTCTATCGATTCGTCTTGAATCAACACATCTTTTCTGTTCTTGCATCAACTTTGAATTATGTTAATGAAAAACGTTTTACTATAAAAACCCGATTTTCAAAATATATATTAATTACCATAACTTCCCTACTATTTAATGATATGTAATAATATTTTAGGTCGATCGATTTGACTCGAACCAAGAAATCTTTTATATTTTTGCATCAACTTAGAATTATGTCGAAGACAAAATTTTTACTGTAAAAACCGTATTTTCAAATATTATGCATTAGAATAGCTTCCTTACTCTTCAATAAAATGTATCAATATTATAGGTCCATCAATTCGTCTTGAATCAACACAACTTTTCTATTCTTTCATCAACTTTAAATTATGAGAATGAGAAAATTTCGCTATAAAAATCGATTTTAAAAATATATATATGAGCACACACACACATCCGGCAATCAAAGCTTCCTCTATGAGGACGCAAAAAGAGATGAATTGCGAACAAAAAATTTAATAATTACTCTTTTTTTTAAGGTTTTGTTGCCCCAGACAGAAATCCTTATAGTTTCAATCCGGTGTCCTTCTGTTGTACTTTTTTCCCGAGTAGTGAGGAAGAGTGGAGAAGCAGGGTAGAGGAAGGAAAGGAAGTATGGGATGGGTGTGGTGGGGAAGTTATTGGGACTGTTAACAAGTGAGGAGAGGGGAAAGGGTAGAGAGGAAGAGACGTAAGTATGGGTGTCGAGGGGGTTGAAGAATAAGGGAAGGGTGTGATAGGATCGGATCAGATAGGACAGGTTAGGATAGAAGAGAAGAGCAAAGAGAGAGAAGAGAGGAGAGAGGAGAGAGGAGAGAGGAGAGAGGAGAGAGGAGAGAGGAGAGGGGAGAGAGGAGAGGGGAGAGAGGAGAGAGGAGGGAAAATAAGAGGAGAGTAAGTAGAGGAAATTATGGGAAGAGCGGTAGGGAAGTAAGGAGAATAGTAGCAGGGTAGTTCGGGGGAGTTTTGGAAGGTTGTAGAAGGAGTGTGGAAGTAAGGAAGGTCAAGGGAAGGGAGACAGCAGGGGAAATGATGGAAAGTAAAGGTTGGAGGAGGAAGGAGATTGGGCAGAGGGAAGATAGAAGAAAAAAAAGAAAAGAGGGAAGAGGGTAATTATGGGTGGAGAAGGGAAGTAGGGGAAAAGTGGAAAAAATTAGGGAGGAGGTGGGTATTTATGTGGAGATAGAGAAGGGAGAAGGAAGTAGGAAGGAAGGATGATAAGATAGGATCGGATAGGATAGGGTAGGATAGGATAAACGAGAAGTGAAGGGGGTGGTAGGAGCGAGGAGGGGAGAGGAGAGTCTTACATTTTTCAAACACTTTTTTGTAGGTTCATAGCGCCTACTTTTGCCTATTTTTTTTCTTTTAGTGTTACCTTCATTTTTTTGGTTTCTAACCCTTTTTTGTTAAGTCTGTGTTCTTTTTCATTGAATGTGTGGGAATTGTCTGAAATGGCAAATAAACGACGGGTTAACAACCTTTGAAATGTAATATCGTATATTCGATAGAATTCCTTGAAACCCGGTGAATCCAATAAATTATCATAAATTCAGAGAAATCTCATCAAATATGGATTTCTACTGAAGCCTCTCACGGAACTCCATGAAATTCAATGAAATTTCGAGATCTACAATTGATAGATTGCAGGGAAGACAAATTTTGAATTGAATCCTTTTTTCTTGATTTTGTATCTAGAATGTCTCTTACCAATTTTCCAATTAAATAAAATCTTTGCCCGAGAAGTTTTTGAAAAAATCTATTTTTACTTTCGAAAAATCAAAATTTTGCACGTTTTTCTGGAAAATGAATGAAGACATGAACAAAAATCAAGAACTCAAAATATTTTCCTGAAAAAATTTCTACAAAAAGATCCCCTTATTATTTTCATCGCACTTCTTCTTTTTTGAGAAACCTAATTGTTCAATTTAACAGGTAAATATTTCTGTCAATGATTAAACAAAGGTTTTCAGATAAATGTATTATTATTCCAGATTTTTAAAATTTTTAGACATACAATTTTAAAATTATCAGTCAATTTTAGTCAGTTTTTTAATCATAGACACTAAAAAATGATTTTCAAAGTATAAACTGAAAAATCAATTTTTACCTCCTACTATCGAAAAATCAACTTTCAACAAAAAAAAACGAAGTGAGATTGATAACAGAGGAAGAGTACTTTTCGAGCAGTTTTTTCAAGGAAAAAAATTTTTAAATATCCCAGATACAAAATCCAGAAAAAAATGCTCAGTGTTCCTCTTGGGTTGAAAAGTGAGTGGCAAAACTGGTTCAATAGGGCTAGGAAAATGTAATGCATATGTATGTAAACGAATCATGCAGTCCATAACCGTTACCGCTATCTTGATATAAAGCACGCAAACAATAATTGCTTGCTAAGTAATATATCATTACTTTTGATTTTAATAGATATTTAAAAAAATTCGCATTAGAGAGAATTTGAATTGAAGAAATCAACCATATTTTATGCAATAGCAAATAAATAATTTTTTTTTATCGATAAAAATAATGAAATGCATTATTGTACCTGATTTTAACTCTATATAAATGAAATTAATTAATTAAAGAATAAATGAATAAAACAATATTTCAGATACAATTTTAAGATTTTTAAATTAATTTATTTTAAACAAAAAAATGACTTTTCAGTCATAAAAGATTTTTTTTGAAAGATGAATTTTGACAATATTAAAAACAAATTATTTCTTAACGAAGGTGTTCAAATAAAATTTTCAAACAAAATGGTTGAATCCTCAATCAACGACGATTGATTTTCAACCAAACAGTAGCATTTTTGTCACCAAAACATGAATTTTAAACCACAAGTAAATTTTCTACGAAATAGTTGAATTTTCAACCAAACAGAAATCAGTATACTCCTTTTTTCTCCTATATTCTTCTCCACTACTTGTCCCTTTTCTCCATTTTCTTCATGTCCCTTTCACTTCGTGCCATATTTTCCATTCCTTCGTTCACCTTTCCTTCCTCCAGTTTAATATTCCTGACTTTTTCTTTAAACTGTTATTTACCTTCGATTGACCATTCCCCTCTTCCTCCTCTTTTTACTTTTGCTCCCTTTTTAGCCTTATTGTTATTACTCATTTCTCCCTCTGTCACTATTATGGGAAAGTGATCCGAATCTATATAGTTCCTCATGTGTAGTTTCTTAATCTTCTCTTTTACTTCGTCGTCCACTACCACATAATCAATTACCGTTCCCCTCTTTCTTCCTAAACGTTTATATTCCCCTTCCTCATTCCCATCTATACTTCCATTTGGGATAAACCATCCCATCTCCCCTAGGCTCTTCAACAACTTCTTTCCCTCCCTATTCAGTACCTTGTCTTTGGATTTTCTTCCTCGCTCTCCATCCCACTCCCTTCCTCCTCTATCTCCTATTCTCGAATTAAAATCTCCTATTATAAGCTTGCTTATTTTCTTCCATCAGTTCTCTCGTCTCCTCTGATTTCTCTTCTATATCACTGTTCACACAAACCCCCACTATCTTCCACCTCTCTCCTCTCATATTTATCTGTTCTACTATTAATCCTTCTTTATGTCCTTTCAGCACTTTTTTACCCTTCTCTGTTACACATTCGTTCCTCACTTCCATCAGCATTCCTCCCACTGCACTGCCTTTTTTATTCTTCATCTTTGTATTTCGAACCTACTATTTGTAACCTCTTGGTGATCTTTCCCTTACTCTTTCTTATCCCTTTTCATCTAGCCACGTCTCCATCATTACTACTACATCCCATTGTGTCAAATTTCCCATAAACTGTCCTTGTCCCAATTCCACCATACACCTTCTATCTGTATTCTCCCGTAATTAACCCATGTTCTTTTTCCCTTTTTTCTTTCCTTTTCCGCTATTTTCCTTAACTTATGATGTTCCTTCCTACCCATGTAAAATCATCCTCTATTTTCTCTCCAAGCTTAAATATAACACCCTCTTCTTTGTCATCACTTCCCTCTTATCCATTTATTTCGTTTCACTAGTACCATTCTCTCTCCTCTTTGCTCTTCCCTTCCTACAATTCGCACTTCCTCTATCTCTACCTACCATCAATCCTTTTCAGTACTTCTTCCACTCCTTCCATCAGCTCCTTCCCCTCTAATCTTAGAACCTTTACCACTATGTTTCTTTTTCCCTCTTCTCTCTCTTTCTTTTCTATTCTTTGTTCTATTTTTCTCTGCCTTTCCTTCTCCATATTCCCACTCTCCCCACCTCCAAACTCACGGTTTGAGCTTTCTATTTTTTTATTCTACCCTCTCATTCTGAGCATATGCTCGAGAGCATTTGCTCAACATAAATTCTTGAGCATTTAAGAACTCTATTCTCCCCCTGTAGAAAAGACCACTGGTATTCATTAGAACGAACTTTCTTCCTCTTTTTCTCATTTTGTAATCAACATTCCCATACAAATAGAAACTTCACTGAAAGGGCACCTTCTCTTTAATAATCCGAACCTGACGTGAAGACCCATAGTGTACATGTTTATGTGAGACTGTGTTGAAACTTTTCTGTTATTTAGCGAGACATGACAGGTGTATTTTGCTGTCAGACACACACACATTTATATTTCACTCTCCGAGCTTCATGTAGAGTATGAGGGAAATGCTAATATGCGAAACCTATAATTTAAATTATTTTTTATAATTAATGAATAATAATAAAAATAATAAAAATAAAAAAACCAATGATGAAGTTTGTTATCACTTTTTCTTAAACTTTATCAGACGCCATATGTATTTTACGTAATTTTTACAAAAAAATTCATTTTTAAGTAAGTAGTTCAACCTACAACCAAATAAGATGAATTTTCAACAAAATACTTGCATACTCAACCTATTTAATTAATTTTCAATTAAAAAAATAAATTTTTAACAAAGTAGGCAGTTCAAATTTTTTTGGTTGACAGATCAACTACTTTATTCAAAATTAATTTTTTTGTTCAAAATTCATGACTTTAGTTGAAAATTCATTTATTTAGTTGAAAATTCAACAATTTTGTTGAAAATTCCTTTTTTTAGGTTAAAAGTTCCTTCTTTTCTTGGTTGGTAATTAATATTTTTGGTTTATAATTTAACTATTCCATTTTTAGTTGAAAATGTATATTTTTTAGTTGAATATTCATCTCTTTGAGGTTTAAATTGAACTAATTTGTTGAAAATTAGTTTTTTTGTTGTTAAGCATTTATTTTTTTAACTGAAAATTTAACTATTTGGTGGAAAATCTAACTGTTTGGTAGAAAACTAGTTTTTTAATTCACTTTTCAGAAATGATAATTTAACTTTTCATTTTTTTTAAATTAATCTTTTTTAAATAAAAAATTCAACTACTTGTTTAAAAATTCATGTATTTTATTGAAAATGTTTTTTTTTTTTTGCAGAAAATTAATCTTTTTCGCAAAAAATTTTTATTTTTCATTTTTGGTTGAAAATTTACCTTTTTTACTTGAAAATTCAACTATTTCGTTTGAAGTTGAACATCTTCACTAAAAATTTATTTCCTCGGTTCATTTCTTCAATCGGTTAGAAATTCATCATTTTAGTTAAAAATTTATCTCCATGATTAAAAATTCAACTATTTTCTTGAAAATCTTGTTTATTTTAATTGATTATCAAAATACAATTAATCTTTTTGATTGAAAATTTTAATATTCTATGATTCAAAATTTAACTAATTTATTGATAATTTTATTTTTTCAACTATTTTGTTGAAATTAATTTTTCTAATTTAAAGTTCAACTAATCGATTTTTGGTCGAAAAATAATAACTCTTAGTCGAAAATTCAAATTTTTGGTTTAAAGTTGAACTACTTGTTTGAAAATGCATTCTTTTGTTTCAAGATTCAAAAGTTTAGCTATCAATTCATCTCTTTAGTTTTAAATTTCAACGAATTTTAACGAATTTTAACGAATTTTAACGAATTTTAACGAAT
>CAKNXH010000215.1:174256-191051 GCA_932178445.1 Andricus quercusramuli | reverse complement strand
AAAATTTCGAAATGTCTTGAACTTACTCGCATTTTTTATAAATCTTTTTTATCTTGCTAACTGGAAGATTCTGCTTGAAAATCTTCCCCATTCTTTCTCGAAATTTTAGGAAATGATTTAAAATCTTCTGAAATCTTCTAAAATCTTTGTCAATTTTCTCTTAAAATTTAATTTCAAAATAAGAAATCAGTTTACATTTTCCTAGGAATATTAGGAAATTTTTTTATTATCTTGAAACCATTTAAAGTTCTTAAAAAGCTTCTCCATTCTTGAAATCTTCAAAAATCTACAAATTATATGTTGTATATCAAAATCAATTAACCGAAAATGGCGCCACGCACTTTTCAATAATTGGATTAAAAATGTTACATACACGAGTAAAAAAAAATACACCCCTTACCGATACTATTAAAAAAAAACTTTCTTGGCTTCTTCTTGTAACTGAGGAGGGGGGTTGATATATTAGGTCCTGCTTTTATTGGTTTCAAATGATATGGAACCAATCAATAAAACCTATATAATTAATGTCAATGCATCCTCTTCTAATTCTGGGAAAGTGAATTTACGTTTCATAAAATAAGTAATTGTACTTTATTAAATGGATAATTAAAATAAATATATTTCCCTTCACTAAACAGATATATATGTACAGGTGTTTTTTCAAGATAACTTCAGCCAGATTTTTTCTTGCAGCAATTGGAGTTACTTTTTTTTAGGTAATTTTTTCTCGTTTTCTGTGTGCTTCTTCGAAAAATAATTGCACGCGATGTGAGAAGTTGTTTGTCCAGTGCTGAGGTATTCAGTTTCAGACCGGAGACTTGTCCAGATCGGTGTTGAGGGAGCAATTGCGGTACATCCCTGCGCGACCCAACTCGGTACTGAAGGAATTGTTCCGAGGATAGTAATATGTTGGAACTGTGTGAACAGTGGGTGCATACCAGCCATAATCCATGGATGTGCTTCGATAACAGGGATGTGGCAGCGATTTATCGTCTTGCCGATACCCTCGAAACACTCCTGAAACCAAACGTACCAATTTTATTGCCAAAAATTTATTATTAATTTATAACAAATTTATTTATTATACATTTTTTACATTCTCATCAGAGAAGGTATTATTTATTATTATTATACCATTAAGCCATTTGCCTTTCGGGGTAGGCGTGACTTGCTCGATTGGAAAATAATGGGATAGGTATATAGGTGTAAAGTAGGTCGTTATATGGTATAAGGTAGATAGGTATATAGGTGTTAGGTATAGATGTTTTAGATTGATCAGGAGTTTTCGTGTTATTTATTCAAATGTCACGTTCACTCCGCAACACTGCTCTGACCCAGGTTGCTGATCAATCTCTCTAGCGATCAACCTAAAACAAGAGCCTCTCAAAATTGTCATGTATGGTTCCCCACTTGGGCCCATTAGTATCCAAGGTCTTTGTTCCAGGCATCATTCACACTATTTTCACTCTGTTTATAAACTATTTGTCGCCACACTTTCCTGTCCTGGCATACTACTCTAGCTTCCTTCACGTCCATGCATTTTTTCATGCAAGCTCTTGTGTTCCTATGACTTCTTATGTCTCTTCGGATTAATATGTCTCATTCACAGATTCTAACCATTCTTTCGGCGGTCTACCTCTGGGCATTCTAGCTTTGTGTAAAATCGGCCCCCCCCCCCCAGTTTTTGTCAAATGTCTGTGAGCACGATAACTTCAAAAGAAATTAATATATTAGGGACCGCACTTGAATTACGTAACATCTCAGGGGGGGGGGGGGGTCGTGACATTTTGTTACGATTTGTTACAGTGGGGAGGAGGGGGTCCTTCACTCATGTACGTAATTATCGCAAATTCGCAAAAACGTAAGTTCATCTTTTTTCAATAGAAATATTGCATCTTTCTTGGACAAATATGCAACTCTTTTGTTGATAATTCAACTATTTCCTAGAAAATTGACTATTTGTTTGAAAATTTGTTTTTTCATTTAAATTTAAAAATTCACCTATTTTAGTAGAATTTTCATTTTTCTTGAACAAAAATGCAAATTTTTGGTTGAAAATTTAACAATCTCGTTACAATGTAATGTTTTTTGGTTAAAAATTCGATTATAAAGCAGAAAATTACCTTATAGTTTACAATTCTTATATTCTTCTTCTTGTTGAAAATTCAATTTTTTTCTTAATTTTTATAACTGAAACTTTAACTATTCCATTTTTTTTTAAATTGATCATTTTTAGTTAAAAATTAAAATACTGGCTGAAAGGTTGAACTCCTTTGTTAAAAATTCATTTTTTTTTTTTAATTTAATTATTTTGTTCGAAATTCAGATTTTTGTTGAGAAATCGTCTTATTTGGTTGAGTTTGACTGTTTTTTTCTTATTGAAATCTTTTTTGGTTGAAAGTGTGAATTTCTTTGTAAAAAAAATTCTTTTTTTCGGTTGAGAATTCATTATTTTAATTTTGACTACTGGAATTCTCAACAAAACAGATTAATTTTCCATCTAAAGAGACGAATAAACAAGCAAATTTTAAAATTTTATCTTAAAAAAGATTTTTCAATCCTGAAAAAAAATGTCACCCATATTATTATTTTTGGAGAATAAATAATTTAAAATACAAAATAAAAATCTTTACCAAATATTTCTTCCCTAAAGTTATTTGTTTATTTGCTTTTAAAGTTAAATATATACATAATTTTACTAAGATTTTTGAGAAAAATCAAAATATTTTTTTAAGCTTCCAGATATGTCGAAAAAGTAAATTTTTTCATTTTCCGGGATTTCGAAAAATTTTAGTAAAAATTCTAGTCAGAGTGAAAGATAAATCTCTCTTGAACTGAATCAAAATATTGCTAAAATTTTGAAAAATCTTTCAAAATTGAAAAAATTGTCCTTCATTTTTCCAGATATTTTCGAAATCGGTAAAAGTATTTTGAAATTATAATAATATTTTAAAATATTTTGAAACTTTTTCAAATTTTCTTTAATATATCATATATGTAACTTTATTTAAAATTCATATTTTGGTGTTGAAAAATGAACTGAAACCTTTTCTGTATGAAAGTTCAAATATAAAAAAAATTGTCCTTTTTTTTATTGAAAATTCATCTGTTTTAGTATAAATTCCATCTTTCTTGGAAAAAAATTCAACTGTTTGGTAGAGAATTCAACTATTTCGTTAAAAATTGATTTCTTTTATTTAAAGAAATTCGTCTTTTTGGATAAAAAATTCAATTTTGTTCGTAGAAACTTATTTTTTGTAAAAAAATTCATATTTGGATCCTGGAAAGTCAACTGGAATCTTTTGTAGATGAAAATTCAACTATTGTTAAAAAATCTGGTTTCTTTTTAAATAAAAATTCATCTGTTTTAAGAGAAAATTAATCTTTTTCAGATAAAAATGCATCTATTGTGTAGAGAATTTAACAATTTTGTTAAAGGTCTTGCTTTTTGGATGAAATTTCGTATTTTTGGATTTCAAATTCTACAAATCACATGAATGTCTAACCAAATACTTGAATTTTTGAACTAAAAAAGAACAATTTTTAACCAAAAATGAAAAAGTTGAATTTTAATAACGAAAGATTAATTTTTAACAAGAAAGAAGAACGAATTTTCCATCAAATAGTTAAATTTTCTACTAAATACCAAAAAGACGAATTTTCAAAAAAATACATCAACATTGAACCGTATAGTTGAATTTTCAACCAAGAAGATTCATTTTCTATAAAAAAGACCAATTTTCAACAAAGTAAATAAGTTAAAAATTTATAACGGAAAATCAATTTTTAAATAGTTAAATTTTCAGTTAAAATTAAATTTTCATCAAAGGAGATGGATTTTTAATAGAAATGATGAATCTTCAAACAAAAAAGACTTTTCAACAAAATTGTTCAATTTTCTACAAGGTAGTATAATTTGAAACCAAAAGAGATGAACTCTCAACCAAAAAAGATTTTTATTTTAAATAACAAATAGTTCAAGTCAACCAAATAGTTGAACTTTTAAACTAGAAAATTAAAATCAATTTTAACCAAAAATGAAATATTTCCAAATTTATTAAAAAATAACTATCCTTATACTCCCACCCAAATACAACAAGAATTCAAAAAATCTTCAAATTTCCAACCAAAGAGACGAATGTTAAAATAAAGCGATGCATTTCTAAATAGAAAATGAAAATTCTACCAAAAAATACGTGAATTTTCTACTAAATACTTGAATTTTCAACAAAAATATTAATTTTTATTCATATTTAATTTAATTAATTGAACTTTTCATTCTAGGTTGAAAAATATCTTTTTTCTTTAAAAATTGTTGTATTTTGTTGAAATTTTGTCTTTTCAGTAGAAAATTAATCTTTATGGTTGAAAATTCGTCCTGTTGGTCAAAAATTCAACCATTTTCTTCAAAATTCATTTTTGTTGTTGAAGATTCATCATTATAGTTGAAAATTCATTTCTTTGGTCTTTTTGGATGAAAAATTCAATTTTTTCCAGAACCTTATTTTTTGTTAAAAAATTCATATTTTGATCTCAAAAATTCAACTAGAATCTTTTCTGGATTACAATCAAACTTTTTTTTAAATTTGTTTTCTTTTTGAATAAAAATTCATCTGTTTTAAGAAAAATTTCATCTTTTTTGGATGAAAATGCAACTATTGTGTAGAGAATTCAACAATTTTGTTAAAAAGTCATCCTTTTTGGGTCAACATTCGTCTTTTCGGATTTAAAATTCCACTTTTTTGGTAGAAACTTATTTTTTGGTTAAAAATTCATATTTTGATCGTGGAAAGTCAACTAAAAATTTTTTTAACAGACAATTCAACTATTTTTTGTTATCTTTTTGATTTGTAAATTCGTCTGATTTGGTAGAAATTTCTTTTTTTTTTAAGAAAATTTCAACTTTTTTGTTAAAACTTATTCTTATTTGCTTGAGTATTTAACTATTTAATTTTATATTTTTGATTGAACCACTTTGTTGAAAAGACATTTTTTTAAGAGTAATATTTTTAGTTGAGAATTCATCTCTTTGGTTCAACGTGTAACTATTTTGTTAAAAATTTATCTTTCTAAATTGAAAATTCAACTACTTGGGTAAAAGTTAAACTACATTTTTAAAATTTTATTTTTTTGATTCAAGGCTTGAAAATTTAACTGTTTAATGGAAAAGTCTTTTTTTTTGGTTCAAAATTCATTTCCTTGGTTTAACATTTACAAATTATATAAGAAATCGATTTTTCTATATTTTCCATGATAATGTCAAGTTACGTGAGAGTATCAAAGTCACGTGTAAAACACATAACCCGCTTCTGCCTCTGGGATGCGTACTATAGACACAATCAACAACCCGAGTGCGAATTAGTATTACATAAACACCGTAATTGGTACTAACTTGCAGGAGCTTTATATTACATAATTTCACGTTGGAGGATTCAATTAAAAAAAAAATTTTAATTGGATCTATTCTACTTTAAGGCCATGTGATGAGTGTGTCACGTGACCGGATTCCTACTTTACCGACACTTTTTTTATTTGTAAACTTTTGTTCACACGAATAGCCACATCGAGTTGAAAATTTAGGATAATAAATAAGAAGCACTAAGAAATGCGGCTTTGGTCCAAAATTTAAATAATTATGAAAAAAGCAAAAAAAAATATTTACAAAAAAAAACTTTTTTCATAATTATTTAGATTTTGGACCAGAGATTTCTTAGTGCTTCTTATTTATTATCCCAAATTTTCAACTCAATGTGGCTATTCGTGTGAACATAAGTTTACAAATAAAAAAAGTGTCGGTAAGGTAGGAATCCGGTCACGTGACCCACTCGTCACATGGCCTTAAACAAAGGATTTGAAATTGAGTCTCTTCCACCAATGAATTTTCGAAATTCATTACAAAAAACCACCTTTTGTGAAAAGTCTTAAGATCAATAATTTTGATTAATAATTTCGAATTTAGAACGCTTGAAATTCAAAAAAAAAAATTATTATTGCGAGATTTTGAATTGAAAAAGTTCTAAATCAAACAATTTTAGATTGGGTAAAATTTGGAAAAAGGAACAATATTTCGACTAGAATTTAAAAAATTCAACTTGTATCATTTTCAAAAGCGTTTAAAATTGAATAATTTGAAATGAATAGAAATCAGAAGCTCTCAAAATTGAAAAATTTTGAAAATTGACTAATTTCATTAGAAAATAGTCGAGATTGTATAATTTTTAATCCAGAGCGTTCGAAATTGAACAATTTTGTTTTGAATTGAAAAATATTGAAATCTCGAAAATATCTGGAAATTTTAGAATTTTAAATTATTATAACATGGACAAAAATCTGAATTATGTAATACTAAAATTTGATATTCAACTTTTTTGAGGTCAAAAGTTCAATTGTTCAAATTGTGTTCAATTTTCAATTTGTGTTCAAAGTTCAATTGTGAATCTTAAAAAGAAAATTTTTCTGATGCATGTAATAATAATCTAATACATTTTTCAAATTTGTAAGAAAAATGCGAATCATTTTAAAAGATATTTATGAATTTTTTAAAATATTCAAAAAACTTGAAACAAAATATAGATTTTTGAAACTTTCGAAATAAAATTGTATGAAATTTTAAAGTAATTGAAAATAATTGAATTTTGAAAATAAAAGAAAGAATTTTTGAAGCTAAAAATCTTTATCAGAAAATATGAGAATTTACAAATTTCAGAGTAAAGTTTTTAAAATTGAACAATTTCACTAGAAAGTTGTCGAAATTGTATAATTTTTAATCCAGAGAGTTCGAAATCCAACAATTTTGTTTTAAATTGAAAAATCTCGAAATCTCGAAAATTATGTCAATTATGAATCTTAAAAAATGAATTTTTCTAATGAATAAAAACGTTTTAAATTAAGTATTTTTAAATGGAAAAAATTTAAAAAATTTACTAGAGAAAGTTGAAAATTGAACAAATCCAAAATTCCTTGAAAGCTGAAAAAATTCAATTCACCAAGCATTGTGATATTAATAATTTTTTATACTCAATCCCTTAAAAATTTTAATTATTTTGAATAAATTTAAATAATTTCAAAATCATTTCATAATATTCGAAAAGATTTCCGAAATTATCAAAAAAAGGATCTGGAAGATTAGAAGACATTTTGTTTTAATTCACATACATTTTTCAAATTTTTAAGAAAAATGCGAATCATTTTAAAAGATATTTAAAGTTTTTCGAAAATTTCAAAAAACTTGAAGCAAAACCTAGATTTTCGAAACTTTTGAAATAAAATTTCATTAAATTTTTCAGTAATTTAAAATAATTAAATTTTAAAAATAAAATTGAAAATGTTTGAAGCTAAAAAATTTTCATCAGATACTGTCAAAATGGCAAAATTTCGAAATAAAATTTTCAAAATTGGACAATTACATTAGAAAGTAGTCGAAATTGCATAATTTTTAATCCAAAACGTTCAAAATTAAACAATTTGGTTTTGAATTGAAGAATCTCGAAGTTGAGTAATTTCCGATTGAAATTTTGAAAATAGGACAATTTTAAGACGCTAAAAATGAAATATTTTCAGATTCAAATTTTCAAAATTAAATCATTAATTTATTTTAAGTAAACTCCAGTCTTTTAAAAATAAACAAGTTTCAAATTTTGAATATTATTCACCTTTTTAATTTTTATGACTTTATTCAAAATTCTTACTGATTTTTTTGAAATTTCCCAATAAAATAACTTTCAATTATAGATGATTTTTTTTAATCTTCAACCAAAAATGGGACAGTTTTAAGATTCTGCGTTAAAAATAAAAAATGAAAAAAAAAATAATTCAAAAGAATATTGCTGTTATTCCAATTTTTTAAATTGCAGAATTTGAAGAATTTCAATTAGAAATTTTTTTTTTGTAATTGTGTTTGAAATGTTTAATATTTTGGAAAATTTCAAATTGTAAATAATTCAATTTTCAATGCCTAGTTCTAAACCCTTCTCATTGTTAAGGCTTGAATTTGATAAATTATTTTCTAAATTTTTCATCATTATGAATTCATTCTAGAAAAATGATTTAATTTAAAATGCTTTAATTGCAAATCTATGTAAAATACATAATTGTGAAATTTGAAACTGCAAATATCGAAGAAATTCAGAAATTTAGTGACTCTAAATGATTATTTTAATCAATTTTTTGTTCTGAAAAAAGATCTTCTCCTTTCGCTCCGCTGGGAATCGAACCTCAGAACTTCCGATTGCCGGTCAGGAGCTTTCCCACTAAGCTACTAGAGATATCGAGAGAAGAAACTTTTCACAGAAAATACACGCATTATTTTGCAAGATTGTACGTAACGACTTTTCAGACTAGATGGAGATATGAATAAAAAATTATTTCAATTAATTTTTTTCTGAAAAAAGATCTTCTCCTTTTCATAACAGAACTTTTTAACGTCTTCTCAGAATAAATGAGGATATGAATCAAAATTATTTTAATTAATTTTTTCTGAAAAAAGATCTCCTTTCGATAATAGAACTTTTTAACGTCTTTTCAGAATAGATGGAGATATTAATTAAACATTATTTATTTTTTTTTTTTTCTTCAATATCTGATCCTTTAATAACAGAAATTTCTAACGTCTTTTCAGACTAGATGGAGATATGAATTGAAAATTATTTTCATTAACTTTTTTTCTGAAAAAGGATCTTCTTCATCTAGCAAAACAATGCGCGTATTTTCTGAAAAAAGTGTCTACCCTCGATCTCTCTAGTAGCTTAATGATAAAAGCACCCGACCGGCAATCGGAAGTTCTGAGGTTCGATTCCCAGCGGAGCGAAAGGAGCAGATCTTTTTTCAGAAAAAAAATTAATTGAAATAATTTTTAATTCATATCTCTATCTAGAATATTCAAGAACTTCAGATAATTAAAAAAATATTCAAGGAATTCAGGGAATTCAGAATATTTTAGGAATTCAGGAAATTCAACGAATTTCGGAGATTTTATAGCATTGGAGGAATTCTATAAATGGATGAAAATGAAGAAAAGAATTGACTGAAATTCAGAGAAATCTGAATATTCAAGGAATTCAGGATATTTGTGGAATTCAAGGAATTCAGGGGTTTCGGAGAATTCTAAGAATTCCAGGAATTCATAATATTCAAGGAATTCGGAGAATTCCGAATATTCAAAGAATTCTACGATTTAAGGAAATTTCAGAGATATAAGAGCATTTGGATAATTTAAGGAATTCCGAAAACTGAATGAATTCAAAGTATTTCACTAATTCAGGATATTTGAGGAATTCAAGGGTTCAGAGATTTTCAGGAATTCATGGATTTTAGAACATTCAGGAAATTCAAGGAATTCAGAGAATTTCCGAGCATCAAGGAAATTCAGGGAATTCACGAAATTGAATAAATTAAAGGACTTCAGAGATTTGAGAAAATTTAAGGAATGCAGTGAATTCAAGGAAGTTCAGAAATTCAAAATATTCTAGGATGCAGGGGATCCGAAGAATTCTAAGAATTTCAGGAATTAATAATATTCAAGGAATTCAGAGAACTCCGAATATTTAAAGAATTCACGGATTTCAGGGAATCCAGTGAATTTCAGACATTTCAGAGCACTTAGGTAATTTAAGGAATTCACAGAATTCAAAAAATTCAAACAATTACTGAATATTCAAGGAATTCAAGATACTGGAGGAGTTCGAGGGTTTCAAAGAATTTCAGGAATTTTTAGGAACAGAAGTCAAGGAATTCAGGATATTTGAGGAATTCAAGGGTTTCATCAAATTTTGGGAAATTTTCGGAACAGAAGTCAAGAAATTTAGAGAATTCCAAGAATTCTAAATATTCGAGGAATTCAGGACAATTGAGGAATTCAAGGATTTCTAAAAATTTCAGGAAAAGAAGTCAAGAAATTCATAGAATTCAGAGAATTCTGACTATTCAAGGAATTCAGGGGAATTCAGGAATTCAAGGGTATCAGAGCATTTAGAAAATGCTGGGAATTCGTATATTGGGAGAATTCGAGGATTTCAGGGAATTCAAGGAATTTCAGACATTTCAGAGCACTGGGGCAATTTGAGGAATTCAGAGAATCCAAAAAGTTTAAACAATTTCAGGAATTCAGGAAATTTAAGGATTTCAGAGAAGTCCAGGAATTCAAAGAATTCAGAGAAGTCTGAAAATTCAAGGAATTCAGGGTATTGATGAATTCAAGGATTTCAGGTAATTTAGAGAATTGCAGACATTTCAGAGCACTTAGATAATCCAGGGAATTCAGAGAATTCAAAGAATTCTGAATATTCAAGGAATTCAGGATATTTGAGGAATTCCAGGGTTTCAAAAAATTTCAGGAATTATTAGGAACTGACGTCAAGGAATTCAGAGAATTCTGAATATTCTAGGAATTCAGGAAAATTTAGGAATACCAGGGTTTTCCAAAATTTCAGGAACAAAAGTCAAGAAATTCAGAGAATTCAGAGAATTCTAAATTTCAAGGAATTCAGGAAAATTCAGGAATTCAAGGATTTCAAAGAATTTCAGGAATGTAGAGAATTCAGAATATTCAAGCAATTGAAGGATTTCAGAGCATTTAGGAAGGTCTAGGAATTCAGAGAATTTCAGAGCATTAAGGGAATTCAGGGAATTCATGAAATTGAGGGAATTGAAGAACTACAGAGAATTCAGGGAACTAAAGGCATGCAGTGAATTCCAGGAATTTCAAGAATTCAGGATATTCCAGGAATTCAGGGAATTCAGAGAATTCAAAGAATTTTAGAAATTCAGGATATTTATGGATTTTAAAGAAGTCAAGGATTTTATGATATTTAAGGAATGCAAAGGGTTTCAGAGATTTTTAGAAATTCAGAGAATTCAGAATGTTAAAGGAATTCCAGGATTTAAGAGCATTTGGGAAATTCAAGGAATTCGGAAAATTTCAAAGCATTAAAGGAATTCAGGGAATACATGAAATTGAAGGAATTGAAGGATTTCGAAGAATTCAGGAATTTTAAAGATTTCAGAACACTTAGGTAATTTGAGGAATTCCGAGATTAAAAATATTATAATTGTGATAGATTTTAACAATTTTTTTTCTTGCCCATTGACATTCATATACAAATTGAAAATTTTCAAAAAAATGTTTATCAAATGATTTTGTTATAAATAACAAAGTATTATCAATTATTGACAAAGAATTAAATGAAGGATATAAGCTAACGATTGAATTTTTAAAGAAAAATCCTGATCTCCTGATAACATGTGCAGATAAGGGTAACATTACAATTGCAATTTTGAAAAGTGATTATAACAAAAAAATGATGACAATTCTCGATGACAAAAATAGTTTTGAAGTAATAGAACAAAACCCTCTCAAAAAATTACAAAAATCTACTTTTAATATTTTTAATAAATTCAGA
Organism: Andricus quercusramuli; assembly: GCA_932178445.1. NCBI lineage: Eukaryota > Metazoa > Arthropoda > Insecta > Hymenoptera > Cynipidae > Andricus > Andricus quercusramuli. The sequence goes on along the minus strand of CAKNXH010000215.1, from coordinate 179,655 downwards.
TCGAGTGGATATCTTGGGAACGTGAATAAAAGTGATATAGATACTGTAAATTCAGTTCTTTCCTTATCTTATGGTCTCATTAAAGCACACAAAGTTGATTATCCACTAAGGCCTGTGATATCAACAATAGGTTCTCTGACGAGGAAATTAGAAGAATTACTTAGTAACATCATTAAAAAATCAATCACAACTTCAAAAAACTCAGTTAAAAATAGTACAGTTTTTCTTAAACTCATTGAAGGAATTATAATTTCTCATGATTACATACTAGCTTCTTTCGATGTAGTTGCTATGTTCCCGAATATTCCTTTAGATAAAGTTAAAGAATCGATAGAAAAAAGATGGGATTACATAAAGCAACACACGAAAATCCCATTTAAAAAGTTTATTGAAGCAATCGATTTTGTCTTTCATTCGATCTATTTCCAATTTGATGGCAAATTTTATAAGCAAAAATTTGGAACACCAATAGGATCTGTTCTCTCACCTATTTTAGCAGAAATTGTAATGGAAGATTTAGAAAACACAGTTTTTAACAAAATGGAAAATCTAATTAATGACAGATTAGAAAAAGTAGGATTTAAATGCCTTTTCTATGCGAGATATGTTGATGATTCTGTTCTTTGTGTAGAAGCTAGCAAGATTAATATACTGTTAGATTCATTTAATGGTATACATCCCAGATTACAATTCACTTCAGAAATAGAAAAAGAAAATAAATTGAATTTTCTAGACTTAACTCTGATTAAAACAGATGAAGGTAGAATTATAACAGATTGGTACAGAAAGCCTTCATTTTCAGGACGAACTTTGAGCTTTTTGTCAAATCATCCAATACAAATGAAAATTGCAATTGTTAAAAATATGGTAGATAGGGCTATAAAATTATCACATCAAAGTTTCCATAGAAAAAATATTGAAATTTGTAAACAGATCCTTTTTTTGAACCACTATCCACCCTTGTTCATTGAAAAACACATAAACAACAGAATCCATCAGATTAATCAGAAAGACAACAATGTAATTAACACAGATACTAGAGATTTTGATAAATATAACACGGTTGTTTTATCTTATTTTGATAAAATTTCAAAGTGCTTGAGATCGTTACTAAGGAAAATGGGTTTACATACAATATATAGAATTCCATTCAAAAGTAACAGAACTGTCAAATTGGGAAAAGACGTACGTGACAAAATGGAAAAACAAAATGTAGTGTATAAAATAAAATGTAGGTCTTGCAAGGCAGTATATATAGGCCAAACTAGGAGACCACTAAAAATAAGGAGAGATGAACATCAGAATAATTTTCGAAGGAGTCAGAAATACCATAGTGTGTTGTCAAAACATAGAATCACACATGGACATGAGTTTGATTGGGATGGTGTTAGAGTCCTGTACAATGAAAGAAATCAAATAAAAAAGGAATTCATGGAAATGTTATACATAAAAAAGCGAGGGAAACAATGCAATTAATTTGAAAAAAGACTTTTCGAAATATAACAAAGCTTTTGATAGTTTTATCAAATTTTTATAAGAAGCCTGTTTAATTATACGGTTCTGTTCATACTCAATCAAGACAAGTATTATTGACATTAGTGATTTCTGAAACATTACGGATTTACACTTGTACTGAAAATTAAAAGTTTAAAATCTGTCCAGAAGAAAATTAAAATAATGTAAATAACAGTATGATAAGAAATTTCAGTATCATATATACATACATTACGAATATTAAGCATAAGATAGGTAAATATGTTCTTAGTATCCTATAAAATGATACCCTGATGAGGAGATCTAAAGTGGTCTCGAAACATGTTGGTTCCCAAAAGTAGTATAAAAAAGACGGAGAAAGAGAAGGGAAATGAGAGTGAGGATGGCTTGGTTGTCTCTTTTCCAATTCTCTCCCTCTTTTTTTCTATTGTTATATACTTGTCTCTAATGAGCCGATTAAAATGTTTTTTTTTTAAACATATTTTGAGGCCTTTCTATGCAATTCTTTTTCATATATTGAGCTGTTCGAATATGTTTTTTCAAAAGAACTGAATTTTGGATTCATAATGTCTCTGAGTCTTTTTGTTCAAAAATGGAATTTTTGCACAGATTTACTTGATAATATTGTGTTTCTAAATGTTCTCCTTAAAAAATTTAACAAACAGAGACATTAAGCCACAGACCTTGATATTTTTTCCTTTGGGTTCGGATTTTGATGCCATTCTCAGGGAATAGGTTTCTGGGTCAACCCTCTGTATTTTAAACAAAAAAGTGACTTTTCTAGGATAAAAGATTGCTTATTAAGAAAATAATTCATTTTTCTACAAAATAATTAAATTCTCCACAAAAAAATTAGATTTTCAACAAAATAGTTGAATTTTCAACCTGAAAAAATGAACTGGCAACAAAAAAGTGCAATAGAGCATATTTCAACCAAGAAGGATGAAATTTCATTTTTAAAAATTAATTTCAAAATAAAAAAGACAAATTTTCAACAAATAAAGGTTTTTCAGTAATGACAGAAAAAAAACTTCACCTAAATTGTTGAACCTTGAAGCCAAGCGACAAATTATCTGTACAAAAATTGAATTTTCAAACAGAACAATAGGAATTTTCAGCAAAAAAAAATCAATTTTCAACAAAATAGTTAAATTCCCAACCAAAGAGATGAAGCTTCGTTAAAAAAAAAATTAAAAACAATAGTTCAACTTTTACCCACGCAGTTAAATTTTCAATTTAAAAATATCAGTTTTTAACTAAATAGTCAAACCTTAACCAAAGAGATGAATTTTCAACTAAAAATATGAATCTTCAACAAAAAATGATTCCTTAACAAAGTGGTTCAAACATCATTTTTAAACAAAATAGTTTAAATAAGGAGTACATTTTCTACGAAGATACTTGAATTTTCAACCCGAAAAGACAAATTTTCAATAAACAAATGAATTTTCATGCAAAAAGGATGGCTTTTCAAAAAAAAAGATTTGATTTTCAATCAAACAGTTGCATTTTCATCCAAGCAAGATTTTTTTTACTAAAACAGATGATTTTTTCAATCGAAAAGACAAATATTAAAAAATATAGTTGAATTTTCATCCAAAAATCATTTTAATTGATTTTTTGACACAAAATGTGAGTTCTTCTTGAAAGGTAAATTTTCTACGAAATAGTTGAATTTTCAACAAAACAGTAGATTTTTGAACCAAAAAGGATACTTTTTTAGCAAATTTCTTGAATTTTCAACCGAACAGTTGAAATATTATCGATGAAAGATGAATGTTCTACTCAGACAAATGAATTCTTTAATAAAAAAGATAAATTGTCAACAACAAAAAATTGTAGAATTTTCATCCAAAAAATATTTTAGGTGATTTTTCAACAAAACTATTGAAATTTCGACCAAAAAGGATGACTTTTCAGCAAAATTACTGAATTTTCAACTAAACAGTTGCATTCTTGTCTAAGAAAGATGCTACTAAAGCAGATGAATTTTTAATGTAAAAAGACAAATTTTCAAAAAAATAGTTGGATTTTTATCCAAAAATCATTTCAATTGATTTTTCAACGCCAAGATATGAATTTTTCTCAAAAGGTAAATTTTCTACGAAATAGTTGAATTTTCAAGCAAAAAGATTGACTTTTTAACCAAACTGTCCAATTTTTAAACAAATAATAAAACTTACAAATAAAAAGATAATTCTCAGGAAGAAGCAGCTGCGAAAAAAAGAAATATAAATACAAAGCAAATAAATTACTAACAATAATGTTATATCAGGGTTACGCAAAATTTTATTTTAAAAATTCTCAACTGTAACTACAATATTTTACTAGAAAAAAAAGACGTACGGTAATGACGTCTGATATGACAAAAGTCGAGGGACAGACTTCAAGGTTTTTACAATATTATTTATTTGAGTTGAAAAATATAATATATAATATAAAATATAAAAATATATAAAATATATAAAATATATAAAATATAAAAAAATATATAATATACTTTAAGCGTTTTTTTAGGTTACTGTCTAAAAAAAAGGAGAAAATCTGTTTATCATTGTGCAAAGTTAGGTTGAGATGCCGTACGCTAATGACGTTTGGGGCGTTCTTATATTTAATTGAAGTAAATAGGAACAGAAATGAAAAAAAGAACTGAAAATTTTGTAGAGGATGATAATAATTATTTATTGAATAAAAAAAAATCAGTAAATGTTTCTGAGTTAATGTTATATTACTGGGACTGCATGTTTACCTTAAATTTGACAATTACCCATATAATAAAACAAACCAATTTAAAAAAAAACACAGAAATAAAAAAGAACATCTCTGAGAGCAATTGTTGAGTATTATTAATAATAATGTATTATTATAAGTTGGAATAATTTATTTTGACATTTATAAGTTGCTAATTCGCACTTGAACTGGTCCAAATAACAAGAGTGAATCAATTGATTTTCAGGTTCGTTTCAGGAAAAGGATGTGAATTTTTAGACTGAAGTTTTGTTGGCACCGAGCCTTTTTCCCTCTGCTTCTTTTCCAACACGTATTTTCTACAATTGAATCCTGCATAGATATATACTTTTCACAAATATTGATTTGTACATCCCCTCCTTTTAATATACACTACCAAGCTATTATTCTCTTCGCCAGGAACATCTATTGTCTTGTCTGAATACATCTATATCTCATTGTTTTTGTATGCCTGACATGTATTTACAAGAAAATTGCACAACGAGAAAATAGAAGAATATTTCATCAAAAGTTCATAAATATTATATAAATATTTAATTTTTAAATTAAAATATTAAATTATTATAATTTATAGTTATTATTTCATTCATATTAATTGGTATTTCATAATATCTATTCCGCTGAAGAAATTTCAAAAGTGTTCTGGTGGGGCTGTGACGAGTTTTCCCTATTTCTAATCGGGCTCTAGTTGGGAAAATTAATCGAGGCCCGATCGGTATTGTTTTTGTATGCCTGACATGTATCTACAAGAACATTGCACAATGAGAAAACAGAAGAATGATATTTCATCAAAAGTTCATAAATATTTAATTTCTAAAATAAAATATAAAATTATTATAATTTATAGTTATTATTTCATTCATATTAATTGGTATTTCATAATATCTATTTCGGTGAAGAAATTTCAAAAGGGTTGTAGTCAGGCGCTGACGAGTTTTCCTTATTTCTAATCGGGCTCTAGTGGGGAAAATTAATCGAGGCCCGATCAGTACAAACTATTGTATTTTTCATTTTAAAACTCTGAATTTCCGACGAAAATACTAAATAATAATATAAATATTATAATAACATATATATATTATGTAATATAATATAAATATAAATAATATAAAAATAATATATAAATATAATAATAATAAAAAATACGGAAAAATAAA
>CAKNXH010000215.1:155362-174156 GCA_932178445.1 Andricus quercusramuli | reverse complement strand
CCTTTAAGAAACATATTTTTTTATTCGAAATACCAAATTTTGACGAAAAACACTAACATAACCTAAAATGGTTCCAAATAGTGAATCTTCTGTGAAATTAATTGATTTTCATTTAAAATTACCGATTGCTGGTAAAAAGCTCAATATTACCTACAATTGATAAAAAATTATCAATTTTCTTCTTTGAAATCTAATAATTTTATAATACAAAATTCAAAATTCAGACAAAAAACACTAACAAAATCCGAAACTAGCGACTCTTGCAAATTTTATTATTTGAAACAAAAGACCTTGCATTTGCATCTAATGATTTATTGTTTTATAATAGAATTTCCTGATGTAATACGCCAACATAACCTAAAACTGTTCAAAGTTCTAAATCTTCTTTGAAACATAATTTTTTTTTATGCCAAATTCCGTCGAAAAACACTAACATAATAAAAAAATGTTAAAATATTTTAAATCTTCTTCAAATTATGTTTTTTGATTAAAAACATCTTTTTCCAGCAGACAATGTTAACATAACCTAAAATTGTTCCAAGATTGTAAATCTTCTTTGAAGTCTACAGTGATTTCCGGTGATAATGGTTACAAATTGTAAATCTTCTGTGAAATTTAATGATCTTCATTAAAAAAAAATGATTTCTGGTGAAAAATTTTAACACAACCTTCAATTTTTCCGAAATTGTAAATCTTCTTTGAAAAGCTGTGGATCTTATTTGAAATACAATTTTTTTATATTAAAAGTACCACTTTCTGATGAAAAACACTAACATAATCCGAAATTGTTTGAAGATTCTAATTCTTGTTCAAATTATAATGTTTTTGTGTAAAATGCTAACATAACCTAAAATTGTTCAAATATGAGAATCCTCTTTGAAATAATTTTTTTTTTTAACCAAAAATATCAGTTTCCGACAAAAACACTAATATAATCCCAAATTGTTAAAATATTGTAAATCTTCTCCAAATGATAATAGTTTTTGTTTTGAAATCATAATTATTGGTGTATCGCTAACATAACCTACAATTGTTCAAATACGTGAATTTTCTTTGAAATGAGCTATTTTTTTTAAACGTCAATTCCGATTAAAAATATTAAAATAATCAAAAATTTTTAAAAGAGTTCAAATCTTGTTCAAATTACAATGGTTTTTGTTTTAAAATAATAGTTGTTGATCTAAAACTCTAAAGTAACCTAAAATTGTTCAAATATGTGAATCTTCTTTTGAATCTAATTTTTTAGATTGAAAATGGTAGTTCATGACGAAAAACACTAACATAATCCGAAATTTTTCAAGATTCTAAATCTTTTTCAAATTATGATGGTTTTTGTTTTAAAATACTAATTTTGTCTGCAAAATGTTAACATAACCTAAAATGGTTAAAATATGTGAATCCTCTTTAAAATCTATATTTTTCATTCAAAATATCAATTTTCGACGAAAAACACCAACATAATCCGAGAATGTTGAAAGATTTTAAAGATATCTTCAAATTATAATGGATTTTGTTTTGAAATACTAGTCATTGGCGTGAAACGATAACATAACCTAGAATTGTTAAAATATTTGAATCTTTCCTGAAATCTATTTTTTTTTTATTTAAAAATACCAGTTCGTCACGAAAAACACTAACATAATCAGAAATGGTTAAAATATTCTAAATCTTGTTCAAATTATAATGGATTTTGTTCTAAAATTCTTATTATTGGTATAAAATTTCAACATAACCTAAAATTGTGAAAATATGTAAATTTTCTTCAAAACTCAATTTTTTCAATTAAAAATACAAATTTCCAACGAAAAATACTAAAATGAGCCAAAATTATGAAAAACTACTAAATCTCGTTGAAATTATAATGGTTTCCCTGGTGAAAGTATCGGATAAGAATTCCTTCCGAACCAATCCGAATCATTCCGGAATCTGCATCCGAACCAATCCGAGTTAATTCGAACCAATCCGAATTTTTCTTTACATTTCGTTCGATCCAAATCGGTCAAAAATTAATCCGACTCAATCCGGTTCAATCCGAACTTCCAATCCGAATGAATCTGAACCAAATTTTCAATCCGAATGAATCCGAAGTCGGATTTACCAAAGACGATTTTCAATCCGAATGAATCCGATTCAATCCGAACTCGGATTCATTCGGATTGAAAATCGTTTTTGGTCAATCCGAGTTCGGATTCATTCGGATTGAAAATTTGGTTCGGATTCATTCGGATTGAACCAGATTGAGTCGGATTAATTTTTGATCGATTTAGATCGAACGAAATGTAGAACTTTTTTCGGATTTATTCGGATGAACTCGGATTGGTTCGGATACAGATTCCGGAATGATTCGGATGATTTCGGATTGGTTCGGAAGGAATTCCTATCCGATACTTTCGCCAGAGTTTTGTTTTGAAATACTAATTTTTGGTGTAAAATTCTCACATAACATAAGATTGTAAAAATATTTGAATCTTCTTTTAAAACTAATTTTTCTTTTTAAATTAAAAATGCCAATTCCCGACGAAAAATACTCAAATAATCCTGAATTGTTAAAATATTTCAAATCTTTTTCCATTTATAATGGTTTTTCTTTTAAAAGAATAATTGTTGGTGTAAAACTCTAACATAACCTAAAATTGTTAAAATATGCGAATCTTTTTTGAAACCTTAATCAAAAAAAAATTAAAAGTACCAGTTCCTGACAAGAAAACACTAACATAATCCGAATTTGTTAAAATGTTTTAAATTTTGTTTAATTTAAATTCTAATGATTTTGGTTTTGAAATAATAATTGTTGGGTTGAAATCCTAACATAACCTAAAATTGTTGAAACACGTGAATCTCCTTTCAAACCTATTTTTTTTTTTAAATTGAAAACGTCAGTTCCCAACGAAAAATACTAAAATAATCCCAAATTGTCAAAAGATTTTAAATCTTGTTAAAATAATGTTTTTCATTTTACAATACTAATTTTTGGTGTGAAATCCTAACATAACCTAAAATTTTTAGAATATTTGAATTTTCTTTTAAACCTAATTTAAAAAAAAATACCAGTTCAATAAAAGCACTAATATAGTCGAAAATTTTTCAAATATTCTAAATGTTGTTCAAATTATAATTATTTTTGTTTTAAAATACCAATTTTTGGTGCAAGGCGCTAAAATAACTAAAAAAAAATTAGTAATTATGCAAGATTTAGGGAGGTTAAATTTTATTCAAGATTTCTGGGGAAATTTGTAATGTTTTAGGTTTCATTTTGAAAGAATAATTTTAAGTTTTGAAGATTTCAAAATGCGTGGAAAAAGAATATGAAAAACTTTGAGAACATTTTTTTAATTTTCCCAGATTTGAAAAATTTTAGGTAAACTGAATTTTGCAGGTTGTCAAGAGAATGAAAAAAAATGTTTTGAAAATTCATGGGAAAATTTTAAATAATTGTTTTGTAATGAATTCCAAGAGAAAATTGAAAAAGATTACAAAACATTTTTAATTATTTCCTAAAATTGTTAGAAAAAGTGTAAACAATTTTGAAGCGAAATTTTGCAATTTTGCCATTTAACATGTTTCTAAAAAAATGTGAGTAAGTTAAAGAGATATTCAAAAATTTTCAAACGATTCAAAAATAATTAAAACTTGTGAAGATTTTTTAAGAATTTTGTAAGGTTTAACAAACATGAAAAAAATGTAGGTTCATAGGAAAAATTTAAATTATTTTTTACTTTGAAAGATTAATGCTAAAAGATTATTTAAAAGCATTTCAAAATATTCGTCAAATTGTCAAAGAAGAATCCGAGAAGAATCTGAAATATTTCAAGGCAATTTTTTTCAATTTTCAGAATAAGAAAAGAATTCAGGAAAAATTTGAATAATTTTAAAAGATTAGAAGGTTTAGAAGGTCTGAGAAGATTAAAAAAAGAATTTTCTTGAGATCCATGTGCAAATTTTAAATGATTTTTTATTTTGAAAAATTAACTTTAAGAGAAAATTGGAAAAGGTTTTTAAACATTTCAAATGATTTTCAAAAATTTTGAAAAAGATTCTAGAAGATTTTAAAACAAATTTTTTCAATTTGGTAAGATTGAAAAATCAAAAAAAAAATCGAATAAATTCAAGAAATATTTAGACGAATTGAAGAGATTCAAAAAGAATTTAAAACTGTACAGATTTTTAGAATTTCGGAAAGTTTCAAAAGAATAAAGAAATTTTCATAAAATTCTTGGGAAAATGTAGAAGATTTTAAGACAATTTTTTTACATTTTCAACGATTATTCAAAATTTCAAAAAAAAATCGTGGCAGTTAACAATATTTTCAGGAATTTGAGACGTTTCAAATTAATCAGAAATATTCGAAAACTTGAAAAAAATTTTGAAAATTTATAAAATATTGTTGTATTTCTTCCAAACTTCTAAAAGTCCTAAACATCTTTTAAAACGATTCGACCTTTTCTTAATATTTCGTAAAATCCTATAGAATAAAATAAATGTCTTTAAAATCTTCTAGATTCTTTTTTGAAATATCTGGAATATTCCAAAATCTTTTTTAATTTTCTCAAGAATTTTTTAAAAATTATATTCATATAAATGTAAAAAACAAACTGATAATACTTATTTAATTTCAGCTTGAATTTGAGTCTTAAAAAACTTTTGACAAATAAATAGTTTTTGAAATTTTTAAATTTTATTATTAATAATATTATTTTGTATTCTTTATGCTATTGACTAAAAAAATATTGAAAAAGCATTCGATGTTACATCAAAATATTGTTTTATTTATTTCTAGACAATACTTCGTAAGTTTTTGTAGGATTTTGATCATTAAAAGGGATTATTATAGTGGATTTATTGTTCAAAATTTTAATTTTAAGATGTAAAAAAATTTCATGGAATGAAAAGTCAATCAACAAAATGATAAAACAACAATGATTGCGAGACTTTTGAGACTTATCGTTACACCACTGTTTTTAGATATCGTTTTTAATTTAAATTACTGCGAAAAAATTGATTATGAAATCAAGATGAGGAAGATAAATTTAGTTTTTTTAGTTTTATTGCGGGCGGGAAGCCCATGAGGAACTGCCCTGGCGCTCAAGCTATAAAGCCTATTGTGCCACGCTATGAAGATAAATTTAGAAAACAAAAATTTTGAGCCATAAATTGGAAAAAAAGTAGTTAAAAATGTATTTTTCGCACAAAGCAATATTTTTCAACATTTAATTCAGAAACTATTTTATGCTTCGAAACTAATTCTGAGCAGTGTGTACGTTTATGGTATCCAACTTCCACGATCCAATTTTAATGGCTGAGAAGCGTGAATGAAGTAGTTCAAAATTTCCTTCGATGGGGCCATAAATTTTATATTGCTTTGGATTCAAATTAATGGTCGAATACTGAAATATCTCGATTTAATAAGACTCTTTATGTATTGAGAAAGAATTCTTCAATATTTATGGGTTTCCTTCATCTCAAAGACAAATGGCGTCAGGCAGACTCCAGATTCACTGATTATTTCGAAATCTTTTTTTCAAAAATTTTTTGTCATTTCTTTCCCAATTTGCAAACTCTAAATTTTGAAAATAAAAAAAATGTGTAGTATTTTCAACTTGTCCAAGTGACAAGGTTCTATCTCGGAGAGCCAGTTGAAAAGGTGCTAACTCGTGGAGACCAACTGAAAAGGTGCTACAGAGTTGAGGGCGCTGGTGTTCCCAATATAATTCATACGGGATTTTGAAGCTTTGAGAGTTCGCCACGCGAATTGGCACTTTTTCATTGTCTCCGCGAGATAGCACCTTTTCTTTTGGACTTTCTGAAATGGAACCTTGTCATCTGGACACGTCGATTTAACGTCAAATTGTTCATTTTTTTCTTTTTTTCAAAAAACTTACCCGTCTTTTTAAATTTTTTTTTGCTTAAATACGGAATGAATTATTAGAACCCAATGAAAAAATTATTCTATTTTTTGTTGAAATTTCCTTTCTTTTCAATTGATAAGTCCATTCTATTTTTATTTTAGAATTCATCTCTTTTGGTTAAAAATTCTACTATGTACTTAGTTTGAAGATTTAACTAACTTGTTGAAAATTCGTTTTTTTTTAAATTAATTTTCTTAACTTGAAATTGGACTAATCCATTTTCGGCTGAAAGTTGATATTTTTACAACCGAAAAATATAAGTTCTCAACAAAAAATGAAATTGTTGAATTTTCAGTTTAAAAACTCATTTAAAATTTAAAAAAAACGAATTCTCAGCCTGTTAAATTTAACTGAAAAAGACGATTTTTCAACAAAATAGTTGAATCCTCAACCAAAATGATAAATTTTCTACCGAATAGTTGAATTTTAAACTTATAAAAGAAAATTTGTTAACCACACATGGAATAGCATTTTCAGATGAAGAGAAATAATTTTAAATCAGAAATAACGAATTTCCAACTAAATAGTTAAATTTTACAATAAATAATTTAATTTCCAACCGAAAACTTTAATTTTCTACAAAAATGGTTTAATTTTCAACAAAAAATATTAATTTTTGGCAAAAGAGTTATTTTTCAATTGAATTTTAATCTAAAAAAGATCAATTTTCAACCAAAAATGGAATCGTTGAATTTTCAGTTTCAAAAACTAATTTTCAATAAAAAGAATTCTTAACCAGTTAAATTAAACTAAAAAAAAGCGAATTTAAAAAAAATAGTTGAATACTCAACCAAAATGATAAATTTTCAACAAAAAAGTCAATTTACAACCAAATAGTGGCATTTTCAACCTAAAAAATTAAGTCTCATCCAAACATTTAATAGTTAATATTTTAACAAAAAATATTTTAAATCAGAAACAATTGAATCAAACAAAAAAGTTTAATTATCAACCAAGAAGTATTTTTCAACCAAAAATTTAATAGTTACATTTTATCTACAGAAAGTTGGGTCTCAACAAAGAAAACGAATTTTAAACAAGATTGTTCAATTTTCAGCCAAAGATGAATTTTCAATTAAAATGATTAATCTTAAAAAAAATGAATTTTCAAGAAAAGAAAATGGAATTGTCAAATCTTCAGTTTTAAAAACTAATGTTTAATTTAAAGAAAAAAAATTCTCAGTCAGTTAAATTTAACTAAAAAAAGACAAATTTTTAACAAAATAGTTGAGGCCCAAATCAAAATGATAAATTTTCAACAAACAAAATTAATTTTCAATGAAACATGTAATAGTTAGTATTTTAACAACGAAATTTTATTTTAAATCAAGAACAGTTGAACCAAAAAAGGCAATCTTCAACCTCAAATGATGAAACTGAACCAAAAATGAAATTGTCATTGCCGAAAATTAATAACTAAAAAAAAAATTCAGAAAAATAGTCAAACTTTCAAAAAAATTGTTCGATTCTCAACCAAAGAGATGGATCTTCAACCAAAAAAATGAATTTTTCACAAAGTAGTTAAAGTTTCAACTAATTAGTCTTTTTAACAAAATAGTTTTATTTTTCACAAAATAATTTAATTTTCAACCAAATAATAGAATTTTTAACAAAAAGAGGTAAATTTTAAACCAAAAATATAGAAATAAACTTTTTAACAACAAAAAATGTATTTTTAACCAACAATAGTTTATTTTTCTTATTGGGTTTTATTAATATAGTTTAATTTTGAGCCATAAAACAAGAAAAAGGAGGGTCAACGAAATATTTGGTTGATCCAACAAAATTTGTTTGTTAGACAAATTTGGTTAATCATACCATATCTTTTGGTTGACGCAGGCAAATCTTTTTTTTTATCTGAAAGTAAAATTTTTGGTTAATCCAAGCCGTTTCTTTTAACATTCTTCAAATAAAATATTTTTGTTGAATCAACCACATCTTTTGCGCGATTCTAGTAAAATGCTCTTACAAATTATTTAGTAGATCCAACCAAAAAATTTTGTTGAATAAGTCTATGAGTGATACTTAAATTAAAGAGTGGCTTAGGCGATTTAAAAGTCATAGTACTCAGTAAACAAAGAGAATTACCCAGAAGCCCATTCATCGCAGCTTATTCAGCAATTTCTGGTGAATCGACAGAAATTGCAGAAACACCTTCTGAAAGTGGGAGGATCGCTGGCAGAAAGTTTTGGCTTCCAAAGGGGAGTTACAGTTACAGTTTTGTTCATCAATGAGATAGAAATATTTAAAGTAAAATGTATGATAGAACAAATATTTGATATTAGTAGAGATAAAGGAGACTGGATGAAAATTCTAAAAATATGTGAATGTAAACGGTGGGTGCGAAGAGCATTTGCATACTATGTTGGGCAGCTAATAGGCTGAAGTAGATGCAGTCCAGTCGAGCGTAACCGCGTTTGGTCAGTCAGACACGAATAGGCTACAGAGTCGATAAATATAAGACTATTAGATAGGCTGAGTGGGCAATTACAATTTGCAAGTTACGATCTATTGCTACACGTGCGATGCAATCGCACAAATGTGGCGCCGCGCTGGTTTTACACATGTTGAATGTATACTGGACCTGAGGACTAGCTTTTATGTGAAATACCGGAATAGCATTACAGCTGGGTACATTCATACATATATGAATTTTTTTCTGTTCTATCAAATTTCACATATTTTAGAGTATGAAGTTTAATTTAATGTGATTGAATAACTTTTTATGATTAAAGAACGCAACGGCCGCACGAGGAGCGAAACGCGCAACGTGCGCGGTGCTGCCGAAAACGTTCACTGCGCAGCAACAGTTCCTCAGCGGCTGTCGGCGGAATTCTACCTCACTTGGTCATGGCAGGATATACAAGGCAACAGCCAGTATTAAGCCAACGTTAATAGGAAGAAGAAGAAGGCGGAATTCTATAAGCCCGTAATCTCAATTCTTCGATTACTCATTTCTTAAATTATTTTTGTTAATAATTATTAGACTGTCACTTAAACTCTAGTGAAATGTTTATTATTTATTAGAAAGAATCGCTTGGGTTTCGAAATAATTTTTAATGAGGATTAGTAAAACTTTTCCAGTTACTCTGTTTTTTGGAATTAATTGACTTTTTTCTACTATTCGATACAATTCGTTAATTACTTTTTTGGTTTGTGAGTAAATTTCCAACCCAAAAGATGAAATTTTTAAACAAAGAAATAAATCTTTGAAAACGTAGTTAATCTTTTTAACCACGCAGTTAAATTTTCAACCAAAAAAGGTGAATTTTCAACAAGAAATATTGCTTTTTTACCAAAACAAAACGATTTTTCAATTAAACACTTGAATTTTTAACCAAAGAGATAAATTTTTCACAAAAAAAAAAGAATTTTTACGAATTAATTCAACCTTTAGCCAAATAGTTAAAATTTCAACTCAAAAGGAGGAATTTTTTAACAAAAATAGAATAGTTAAAGCTTCAGTTACAAAAATGAATTTTTAACTAATATGATAAATCTTTGAAAAAAATTAATTTATAACGAAAAAGTTTAATTTTAAACGAACCAAAAAGTTTTAATCCTAATAAAAAAACATTTCAACCAAATTGTTGAGTTGATAAGCCGAAAAGACCAATTTCTTGCCAAAAAGTTGTGATTTTAAGCAAAAGGCTTGAATTTTTAATACAAAAGTTAATTTTCAACACAAAAATATAAATTTTCCACCTAAAGAAATGAATTTTCAACCCAAGAAGACGAGTTTCTCAAAAAATAAATAAATTTACAACTAAAAAAAGATAAATTATAAAGTAAAAATGAAATAGTAACATTTGTAGTTCAGAAATTTATTTTTTAATAAACAAAAATGAATTTTTAACAGAATAGTTAAATTTTTTACTAAGAAATGAATTTCTCGCTAAAATTATGGAGTTTTAACCTTAAAATGTATTTTTATAAAAAAAAATTTCAATGAAAGAGTTTAATTTTCAACACAAAAGATTAATTTTCTACCCAATAAGACAAATTGAACCAAAGAAAAGAAAGTAATACATTTTCTGTAAAAAATTAATTTGTAACCAAATGAAATAAATTTTTAATGAAATAGTCGAGGGGTACATAACTCCTGCAATCGGTGTACAACGTTATTGCAATCACTTTGCAATCACTTGAAATTACCGTGAAATCACTTGCAATCACTAACAACCACTTGCAATCACTCACAATCAATTGCACTCACTTACAATCACTTGCAATCACTTGCAATCACTCTGCAATCATCTGAATTCACCCTGCAATCACGTGCAATCAACAGCAATCACTCTGCAATCACCCGAATTCACCTTGCAATCACGTAAAATCAAGTTCAATCACTCTGCAATCACCTGAATTCATCCTGCAATCAAGTGCAATCATTTTGCAATCAAATACATTATCTCACAAAAAGGAAGAAATTTAAGTTTTAAATTTTTACTTATCAAAATCGATTAAAAGTTTGTATATTATGCATACATATATTACGAGTTGTCCGAATTTAGTGCAAGAAATTGCGAGGAATCAGAAAAATAAAGTATTGCCCCGTGCAATTATTATTATTGATTGGCCCTCGGCGTGCAGACACCTTGCCAGCTGACGTCACAACATGAAATGCCTATAATTGTCGTCTGTTCCGTCAGAGGATACGCTCTATACCGGTCGCAGTACTTGCCTCTGTTTGGATACATACGTGTATGCACATCCGAAAGTATTTTTTATATTAGTTCCTATAATTATAAACATAAATTATATATGTATGCACGCACATAACTTTGTCAAGTGAAGAAAATGGATGGAAACCGAGATGGAAACGGTAATGAAAACGGTCATAATAGGACCCAAACCACCTCTACCTCGACAGCTTTTACGAATACTTCGGCGATCAAGGTAAATCATTTGATCTATATGTTGCTAAACTTTTTTAATTCACTTCTTGATCTGCTTTTTAATATAAAGATTGGAGGTTTCCTATAAACAAATTCTGCTGTATCTCCCATTCGTTCCGTTGCATCGCAGTTTAAACAATTTTTTAGGTTAGAATATATTATTAAAATCTGATAAGCTTCTATTTGACAGAAAACATTCTAACATGAAAATTTGATTATGTGTGTGCTACTGTGCTACAATAGGTCCACAATATTAAAACAAATAAAAAAAATATATTGGGCAAGCGTACCCGCCTAAAAATTTGTTGTTTTAATTTTTTTTTTTAATCCACTGAGTTGTAGTCTCTTATCATTCTCTAAAGGAAAGGCCAGTAAAAAGACGGGTAGCCAGTATACAGGGGCTTAAATTTTCGACAGTTTAACTCGCACGCCGTTGATCAATCAATCAAAACTTCTGCTAAAGCCGAGGCCAAACCTGATCAACGACATCATCGCGACGTCGTAAAGATGTCATAAAGACACAAATTTAAGACATTCTCTACCTTCAATTTCAACGGTTGAAAAAAAACTTGCGTCTACAATTGAACCAATTGAGGAAGGTTCGTTTCGCTTTAAAGAATTACGAGATTTCCTTGTCTCGCAAAATTTACCCATGAACATTTGGATAAGTGAAGATGCCACGCGTATCGTTACTAAGTTGGAGTACGATGTCAGATTTAATCAAATCGTTGGAAATGTACTGCCTTTCGATTCTAATGGATTGCCAGTTACTGGGTCGTATCCGGCCACATCGATAGATAAAATTCAGCAATATTTTGAAAAAGGAATTCGTGCAAGTAATGCATACGCCATTATGGCACAGCCCTGTAAGGAAGGAAGTCCTGCTTTCTGTCTTTCCTTGTTCGGTACTGACAATAAGTTTAAAGCAGATCACGTATCTAAAAGATGGGAATGGATACAGAACAAAGCGGGAAAGGAAGGGATCTCAGTGCTTGGTTACTCGTCAGATGGGGATCCTAAGCTACTGAAAACAATGCGTTTACGCATGTTTCCAGAAAACCTCAACTTACCTCGAGAATGGTTGACGTTTTTTGCAAGTAGTATTACTGACGACACTCCCACTTGCATACAGGACACCCATCACATCGGGACGAAAATTAGAAATCGTTTTATTAAACCCGAACTTCTTCCTATGGGAAATTATGTAGCCAGCTGTTCACACTTGAAGATTCTAATTTCGGAGAGACCTAAAGAAGAACATGGTTTAACGGCGTACGACATTAACGGCGAGGATAAGATGAATTTTTCATCTGTACTTAAAATAATTGATGTCAGAGTGACAGATCTTCTTGAAAAGTATATCCATGACAGCAAGGCGACTATAACATATCTATTCAACCTGCGACTGATACTTGAAGCATTTTTAAATAAGACTCTGACTCCTATTGAACGAGTTTATAATATTTGGAGGGTAACATTCTTCATGCGAATATGGAGAAAATGGTTATTAAACGAGCAATATAAACTTTCTGAAAATTTCGTCAGCAGCAACACCTACCTGTGCATTGAAATAAATGCCCACGGGCTTGTTAAAATCATACGATACCTGAGATCTATGAATTCATGTCACCTTTTTCTAACATGGCTATATTCAAGTCAAGCTTGTGAGGCTTTTTTCAGAACAGCGCGATCTCTTACCACTACGCAGTCTACTGTTGTAAACTTCTCTATGAAGGACTTTATATATCGAGAACGCAGAATTGCATTGCAAATGGAAATCGCATCTCGACTTAGTAGTGATAATAATGATTATGTTTTTCCGAGAGAGCGAAGAAAAAGTCTGTTAGGATCTTTAGCCAATAATAAAGCGAAGAAAGATTCTCTTCCTTCTGATCCTGAAATATTAAATGTTATCAATAAGGCATGGGAAGCTGCGTGTAAGAATGCTGAAGAGTTGGGAATATCTACTGATGATATAAGCGCTGCTCCTCCAAAGCTTAGTTGTGCTAAAATTTTCAATGAAGAAGACGAAAACGAAACAAGTGCCAACACAAGGGATTTAAATGTAATTATTGATGAGGCTGATTATGCAGACATTGCTGCCGATCTCCATGAAGTGTCCGGCGGAGTCCTCGCTCCTGATGATGATGTTCTTCAGCTTCCGTCTAACAGTCCATTCATAAAGCTTATTAATTCAAGAGGAGGAGCCGTAGCTATTAAGAAAACAACTTACTGTTGGATGCTCAGTACAGGGACTGCGTCTCTTAGTAGTGATAGATTAGAACGAGTTAAAGCGACTCTACCAAAATCTCTTGCGGGCGTTAGTCGTCTTGCACCTAGTATTTCACCCACTGTGGAAGAAGAGTTAACCTTAGGTACTTGGTGCATATTTTTTGATGAAATTTACGGTTTTCTAATTGGAAGGCTTTTAGGATTTTCCTACCTAACTGGCAAAACAAAAAAAGCTCGAGCTTATACTAATCATAAGGCTCCTGTAAATGTAACAATAGATGCTCGTAAAAAAGGTTTAGGATGTGTATGCACTTGGTATACTTGTTCTAATGAAGGTGCACTTGAAGCCATCAAAGGAGAAAAACATGTATTTCGTGATATTAAAGATTATAGAGCAAGTATACTGACTCCTATGTTAACGGAAGAAGGTCTTAAAATTCCTCTTTCAACGGTTAAAAAAATAAGTAGTTTTAAGCTTAAATCTACAGAAAAGCGAGGACCGAAGCCAAGAGCTAAACGGGGTGAAAAGTCCTAATTTATTGGATCGACGATTACTGCTAAGTGTTCACTTTCACTAAATAAAAGTTTTATATAATGGTGTTAATAATTTTAATATAAAATTACATTACCTAAATATGTTTTCGAATAAATGTCAAGGACATTTACTTCTAAAGAATGTATTAGTTTATCAAATTACACCCTTTCCTACATAATACAAATATTATTTAAGACTAATAAGTGACCATTAATTTTATAAGAGTAAATTTTTTAATACACTATCAATTACGTGAGATGTGCAAAAAAACTAAATGTTTGACCGAGTTTTTTTTTTGCTTAATTTAAGCACACTTTGCTTCTTCATGGGCATCCCTTATAAAAAAGAAGTATTGGTAAGTAAAAGATCCAGTACTTTTTTCGCGAAAAGGTATCGGATTTCCAATACTTATTCACGAAAAAAGTATTAGATTCAATACTTACCAATAGTTCTTTTTCCTAAGGCATTAAACAAATTTGCTTCCTTCTAAAGGGAAGTTTCTCAATAACAAAATAAAAAAACGGCCACTTTCAATACTTTTCAAATTAATGTTGCTGTCTTACTAAAAATCTTATTTCCAGAAAACTAGAGAAACCATCAAAATGTGTCTCGCTCCAAGTACCATATTTTTGAGTCACTGTATCCTGCGAAGAATTTTTTAAAAATTTATAAGTCGATATTGGTGGATCATAAAATATCGTCAAAGTTTCGTAAATGGCTAAATCGATGCGTCTTGAAAAAGCGTCCAAATATAATATTAAATTTTTATACTTCCGTAAAAAAGAAGGAAAAGAATACTCATAAATGCTTTTTTTAGGGGGGGGGGGATGAAAATGCTTTTAAAAATTTTATTTTTGATTCCTTGATGTCGAACTATACCTAACAGCGTCTAGAAAGAAGATCTCAAAAATGTTCGTCGTACGATTTCAGCAATTTCGAGTTATCAAGCCTCAAGCCAACTCAAGGTTTCGAGTTTTTTTTAACATTCTGGCCCTACCAGCAGTACTTTCAAAACTGATTACAATCGCTTTTTTGCATGCAATGATTTTAAATTCACTTATGTTCATTTGAAAGAGCTGAGAATTAAATTGAAATTACTCTTCATTCGCCTTAAATCACCCCAAATCTCTCATAATTCACCAAGAAATAATTGCAATCACTCACAATTGACCGTGCAATGACAGCAATCACTCGGGATTCACCGTTAAATCACTGCAATCACTCGGAATTTACCGCGAAATGACTGATATCACTCGGATTTCACCATTGAATCACTGCAGTCACTCAAAATTGACTCTGCAATCACTGGAAATCACTACATTCACTTGCATTCAATGGCAATCACCTGAATTCACTGTATTCACTTGCAACCACTTGCAAACACTTGCAATCACTTGCAATCATTCGCAATCACTCACAATCACTTGAAATCACTCACAATCACTTGAAATCACTGGCAATAACTTGCAATCACTTGCAATCATGCAATCGGTGTACACGAAAATTCGAAGTTATGTACCCCTCGGAAATAGTTCAATTTTGAACTAAACTTCTACTAAAACTGAATTTCTATCAAAAAAGATGAATTTTCCACGAAAAATGGAATAGTTAAATTTTCATTTGAATAAATGAATTTAAAAAATTCAAAAATAAGAAAAAGTTTAATGTAAATTAAATTTAAAATTAAATTAATTAAATATTAAAAATTAAAATAATTTTAAAAAATAAAGAATGATGTTTCATCAAGAAAGGCAATTTAAAAATAAAATACATGAATTTTCACCTGGAAAAAAATTAAACCAAAAACGGAATAGTTAGATTTTCAGTTAGAAAAATAAATTTTTAACCAAGAAAATGAATTTTTAACTAAAATGATGATTCTGCAACCGAAAAAAAATAATTTTTAAAAAAGCAGTTAAATTTTTAATAAAAGAAATTAATTTTTAACCAAAAGATCAAATTTCTATAGAAAAATAAATATTGTAAACAAAAAAAGAAAAGTACAATTTTCAGTTTAAAAATTTTATTTTTAACTAAAACTACTGAATTCGCAACTAAAAAGGATGAATTTAAAAAAAATGTAATTTCTTAACTAAAAATGAAATAACTAAATTTTCAGTTGAACAAAATGAATTTTCAACCAAATAGTTGAATTTTCAACCCTAAAGAATAATTTTTCATCAAAAAATGCAATTTCTAAATAAAATACATAAATTTTCATTTTAAAAAAAAATCAACCAAAAACAGAATACTTAAATTTTCAGTGAGAAAAATAATTTTTTTACCAAGGAAATCATTTTTTAACTAAAATGATGAATCTGCAACAACAAAAATTAATTTTTAACGAAGCAGTTACATTTTCAACCAAAGAAATTAATTTTTAACCAGAAGATTAAATTTTTATAAAGAAAATAAATATTGTAGACAAAAAATGGAATAGTTCATTTTTCAGTTTGAAAATTTTATTTTTAACCAAACTACTGAATTCGCAACTGAAAAGGATGAATTTTTGAAAAAAATTTCAATTTCCAAACTAAAAATGAAATAGCTAAATTTTCAGTCGAAGAAAATCCATTTTTAACCAAATAGTTGAATTTTCAACCCAAAAGAATAATTTTTCATCAAGAAAGGCAATTTCTATATAAAATACATGAATTTTCACTTTAAGAAAAATTCATCTAAAAACAGAACACTTAAATATTCAGTGAGTAAAATAAATTTTTAACCAAGAAAGTGAATTTTCAACCAAGAAAATGAATTTTTAACTAAAATGATGAATCTACAACCAAAAAAATTAATTTTCAACAAAGCAGTTAAATTTGTAACCAAAGAAATTAATTTTTAACCAGAAGATTACATTTCTATAAAGAAAATAAATATTGTAGACAAAAAATGGAATAGTTCAATTTTCAGTTTGAAAATTTCATTTTTAACAAAAACTATTGAATTCTCAACTAGAAAGGATGAATTTTTGAAAAAAATTTCAATTTCCAAACTAAAAATGAAATAGCTAAATTGTCAGTTGAAGAAAATTAATTTTTAACCAAATAGTTGAATTTTCAACCCAAAAGAATAATTTTTCATCAAAAAAGGCAATTTCTAAATAAAACACATGAATTTTCACTTTAAAAAAAAATTCAACCAAAAACAGAATTTTTTACAAAGCAGTTAAATTTTCAACCAAAGAAATTATTTTTCAAACAAAAGATCAAATTTCTATAGAAAAATAAATATTGTAAAAAAAAAGAATAGTTCAATTTTCTGTTTGAAAAATTTATTTTTAACAAAAACTACTGAATTCTCAAACAAAAGGATGGATTAAAAAAAAATTTTCAATTTTCAAACTAAAAATGAAATAACTAAATTTTCAGTTGAAAAAAAAATCCATTTATTTTTTTATAAACAAAAAAGTTGAATTTTCAGGAAAATAGTTGAGTTTTCAACCAAAATAGTTCGTTGAATAAAAAAAAATACATCCAAATTAATGAACTTTCTACTCGAAAATAGGATTTTTTAGGCAAATAGTTGAATTTTCAACCAGAAAAGATTGTTGAATACAAAAAATAAAAACTTAACCAAATTAATGAATTTTCAAGCCGAGAATAAGATTTTTCAACAAAAAAGTGAATTTTCTGGCAAAATAGTTCAATTTTCTAAGAAAAACAAAAAAAAATAATTGTTGGATTGATAAAATAAATAATTTATTTATAACGATACAAATTGTTGGTAAATGTTAATTTATTTTATCGCGATAATATTCTTGAGTGATAAAAACTATCCCGCAGAAAAGAAACCTTTTCATGTTGAAAATACGATATAATTAAATTTACTTAAAACGATTGTTTATAACAATCAAAAACAAAAAAAAAATATAGAAAAAATAATTGTTACTAAATGACAACATGTTATATGCTAATATTATTCTTCGAAGAAGAAAAGAAGTCGCTTCACAAAAAGAAGAAATTTCTTCGTTAAAAAATGTGAAATTAAATAATTTGTTTATAAAAATTGTTTTTTTAAATATAAATTATTATATGATGAATTTTATATGAAGCTAGGATCCTTGAAATGAAATGAAATGGTCAAGTAGAAAATAAAAATTTTCTACATTCATGAATGGTATATAAGTGAATTTGTTTATAAGAATTATTTATAACAATAATTGTTCGTGATGAATATATATTAATTTTACTTTTTTTTTATAAAATGTGAGTAAACACAAAATTATGATTGCAAATATGAAAAAATCTGCCTCAACCCGGAATTGGGCCTCGGTGGCGTAATTGGTTAACGCTCAACTGGAAGGTGGCGTTCCCGGTTCAAATCCGGACAGAGGCAGATTTTTTAATTGACTAATAATGAATCAAATAACATTGAATCAGGTTTATTTATTATTTACAATAAATAATAAACTATAAATATATAATTTTTGGATAATTTTTGTATTATTTGAAGCAGAAACGATAAATCTCGTGAAATGGGACAAAAAATTTAATTTCACAGATGTTGAGAAAGTTCGAAACTTACTTGGGTACATGAATCGGAGAGGGAGACCACAGGTTCGATAAATGTCATTTGTACGAGGGCCAGGTGGCCATATCTCCTCGTTTGGGTCGTCTTTTTTTATCTCGCCACACGAACACGAATTTTCGGTTATTTCTTGAGCCATCGTGTCAAAAAGTGAGAAAAAATTTGTGCCCGACAATTTTAAGTCGATGTAAATGTAAATGTAAATTTAAATGTGTATAAAAGCTTTTGGTTGCAAACGAGGTGGAAAACAGACCGAGAGAAGAGCAAACGAATTTAGTCGTCATGGAAACGGTGCCACCTGACTGATTGCACCTGATAAACGTCAAAAGCACCTGTCGAAACTGACGAAAGCACAAGAACCGACTCGAAAATTCCAGCAAAGTTCATTCATCATTTTAATAATTTTAATTGTCATTTTTTAATTGTAAAATTGTTTATTAGATTTTTGAAAATCAACAACAAATTTCAAAGACTAAAAATATTTTGAAAACAATTTTTATAAACAAATTAATTAATTTCACATTTTTGAACAAAGACTTTTTTTAAGGAACGACTTCTTTTCTTCTTTGAAGAACAATATAAACATATAAGATGTAATTACAGAAATTTGTAACGTCTTTTCAGACTAGATGGAAATATAAATGACAAATTATGTAAAAATAATTTTTATTTTATATTTCCATCTAGTCTGAA
>CAKNXH010000215.1:112096-155352 GCA_932178445.1 Andricus quercusramuli | reverse complement strand
ATCTAGTCTGAAAAGACGTTGAAAATTTCTATTTTTCTCTGATGATAATACAGATTCCTTGAAAAAAATTGATATATACCAACTTGCAAAATAATGCGTGTATTTTCTGAAAGAAAGTTTCTTCTCTTGATCACTCTAGTAGCTTAATGGAAAAGCACACGACCGCGATCGGAAGTTCTGTGGTTTGATTCTCAGCGGAGCGAAAGGAGAAGATTTTTTTTCAGAAAAAAATTATGTAAAAATAATTTTTAATTTATATTTCCATCTAGTCTGAAAAGACGTTAAAAATTTCTGTTATTCTCTGATGATAATACAGATTCCTTGAAAAAATTTGATATGTGTCCCCTTACAAAATAATGCGTGTATTTTCTGAAAAAAAGTTTCTTCTCTCGACCTCTCTAGTAGCTTAATGGGAAAGGACCTGTCTGGCAATGGGAAGTTATGTGGTTCGATTCGAAGCGGAGGAAAAGGAGAAGTTTTTTTTTCAGAAAAAAAATAAATTAAAAATAATTTTTAATTTATATTTCCGTCTAGTCTGAAAAGACGTTGAAAATTTATGTTATTCTCTGATGATAATACAGATTCCTTGAAAAAATTTGATGTATACCAACTTGCAAAATAATGCGTGTATTTTGTGAAAAAAAGTTTCTTCTCTCGATCTCTCTAGTAGTTTAATAGGAAAACACCCAACCGGCAATCGGAAGTTCTGTGGTTCGATTCTCAGCGGAGCGAAAGGAGAAGATTTTTTTTCAGAAGAAAATTATGTAAAAATAATTTTTATTTTATATTTCCATCTAGTCTGAAAAGACGTTAAAAATTTATGTTATTCTCTGATGATAATACAGATTCCTTGAAAAAATTTGATATATAACAACATGCAAAATAATGCGTGTATTTTCTGAAAAAAAGTTTCTTCTCTCGATCTCTCTAGTAGCTTATAAGGAAAGCACCCGTCTGGCAATGGGAAGTTCTGTGGTTCGATTCCCAGCGGAGCGAAAGGAGATCTTTTTTCAGAAGAAAATTATGCAAAAATAATTTTGAATTTATATTTCCATCTAGTCTGAAAAGACGTTTAAAATTTCTGTTATTCTCTGATAATCATACAGATTCCATGAAAATGTTTTTTTTTCTGCAAGATAGTTTTTCTTATTCAAGCCTAATATCGCGACGAAAGAAACTAACATTTAAAAACAATTTGTATTGTTATAAATAAATTATTAATTCTATTAACCCAAAAATTCTTTTTTTTTTTTTGTAAAAAATTAAACTATTTTGCCGGAAAATTCACTTTTTTCTAATTATTTTTTTCGGATTGGAAATTCATAAATTTGGTTAAGTTTTCATTTTTTGTATTAAACAATCTTTTCTGGTTGAAAATTCAAAAATTTTCTTAAAAATTCATATCTTCGAGCTGAAAATTCACTCATTTTTATGCATTTTTTTTCATTCAGCAATCTGTTTTGGTTGAAAATTCAACTATTTTCCTGAAAATTCATCTTTTTGGTTTGTAAATTCAGCTCTTTTGTTAGTTCCATTTTTGTCAATGTGATCATTTTAGTTGAAAATTCATCTCTTTGGTTCAAAAATTAATTTTTTCGACTGGAAATTTAGCTATTTAATTTTTAAAGGAATCTGTATTATCATTAGAGAATAACAGAAAATATTTAACGTCTTTTCAGACTAGATGGAGCGATGCAAGAAAAATTATTTCAAATAATTTTTTTCTGAACAAAATTTGCTCCTTTCGTTCCACACTGAGAAACGAATCACAGAACTACTGATTTCCGGTCAGGTACTTTTCCATTAAGCTACTAGAAAGATCGAGAGAAGAAACTTTTTTCAGAAATACACGCATTATTTTGCTAGATGGTACAAATCAAATTTTTCAAGGAATCTGTATTATCATTGGAGAATAACAGAAAATATCTGACGTCTTTTCAGACAAGATGGAGCTATAAAAGAAAAATTGTTTTAAATAATTTTTTTCTGAAAAAAGTGTTATTCTCTAATGATGATACAGATTCCTTGAAAACTTTGATTTATACCATCTAGCAAAATAATGCGTGTATTTCTGAAAAAAGTTTCTTCTCTCGATCTCTCTAGTAGCTTAATGGAAAAGCACCTGGATGGAAATCAGTAGTTCTGTGGTTCGTTTCCCAGCGGTACGGAAGGAGAAGATTTTTTTCAGACAAAAATGATTTGAAACAATATTCCATTTTTGGTTGAATTTTTTTTTCATGTAAAAATTCATGTATTTTATTTGGAAATTGCCTTCCTTGATGAAAACTTATTCTTTTGGGTTAAAAATTCAACTATTTGGTTAAAAATCCATTTTCGTTTGAAGATTCATCATTGTAGTTAAAAATTTTATTCATTTAAATGAAAATTTAACTATTCCATTTTCCGCGGAAAATTTATCATTTTTGATAGAAATAGTTTCAGTAGAAGTTTAGTTCAAAATTGAATTACTTCATTGAAAAATTATTTCATTTAAGTAAAAATTAATTTTTTTCGGGGAATTTATAAATTTCTTTTTTTTCAATTTGTCTTATTGGGTAGAAAATTAATTTCTTATTAGAAAATTTAATTATTCTGTTAAAAACTCATTTTTGTTTAGTTAAAAATAAATTTTCAAACTGAAAATGTTACTATTCCATTTTTACTTTTTAATTTATCTTTTTCAGTTGTAAATTTATTTATTTTTCGAAAACCTCCTCTTTTTGGGTTTCAAAATTCAATTATTTTGGTAGAAAATTCATATTTTTGTGTTGAAAATAAATTTTCGTATTAAAAATATAAGCCTTTCGGTTAAAATCTCAACTTTTTTGCAAGAAATTGGTCTTTTCGGCTTGAAAATTCAACAAATTTGTTGAAATGTTTTTTTATCAGGATTCAAAATTCTTGGTTGGTTTAAAATTGAACTTTTTTGTTACAAATTAATTTTTTTCGAAATTTATCATTTTAGTTGGAAATCCATTGTTGTAACTGAAAATTTAACTATTCTATTTTTGTATAAAAATTTATCGTTTTCAGTTGAAATTTTAACTATTTGGCTAAAAGTTGAATTATTTTGTTAAAAATCTATTTTCTTGTGGAAAATTCATCTCTTTGGTTGCGAATTGAATTGTTTTATTGAAAAATCGTTTTGTTTTGGTAAAATTCAAAAATTTCCGAAAAATTCATTAATCATTTTACTAATTTTAATAGTCCTTTTTTAATTGTGAAATTATTTATTTGATGTTCGAAAATCAAATGAAAAACTTATAATTTGACATGTAAAATTTATAAAAATTATAAAATTGATTAATTTATTTATAAACCTAATTAATTTATTTAGAAAAGTAGCTTTTTAGCTTGAAAAAGTCTGATTCAGTATTTTCAAATTTAATTTCTGGTACGTATTTGAGTACAGAAAAAGATCCCTGAATAAATTATAGAAATTAAAATTTTTTAATTACTATTTATTTTTTAGCCTTATTCATTGCACTTTTTTCAAGGTTATATAAGTATAATTTCCCTCAAATTCTTAAGAAAATTTGGAAAGATTTTCGAAAATTTCGCAGATATGTCAAATAAAAAATTCAACAAAAATTTTAAGTTCTAAACAAATAGTTGAATTTCAAATAGAAAAAGATGAACTCTCAACATTGAATGCAAATTTCTTAAAAATAAATTTTCAGTGCTTGCCGTTTGACTTGTTCATTTTTAACTGAAAATCGATCTTTTTCAACTCAAAAATATTAATTTTTGAACAAAAATGGAATCGTTGAATTTTTTGAACTTATTTTAATGAATAATTATAATGAAATGAATTTTAAACTGATTTAAACTAAATTTCAATAACAATAAACAAATTCTTAACCAGTTGAGTTTAACTAAAAAATACGAATTCTTCAAAAAACAGTTGAATGTCCAACCAAAATAATGAATTTTTTACCAAATAGTTGAATTTTTATTTTATAAAAAAGAATTTCATAAGGCCAAGTGGAATAGCTACATTTACTGATGAAAACTAATTTTTAACCAGAGAAAAAAAAAACAATTTTTAAATGAATATTTTAATATTCTTCCAAAGTACTTTAATTTTCAACTAAAAATATGAATTTTGACCAAAAAAGTTCATTTTCGACTAAATAGTTTAATTTTATAGCAAGGTGTTGAATTCTTAAGCCAAAAAAGGCAAATTAAAAAAAATTAATTTACAACCAAATAGTAGAATTTAGAAAAAATAATTTTTGAAACAAATACTAGAATTTTCAACAAAAAAATATGAATTCTCAACGAAACATGTAGTAGTTGATATTTTAATAACAGCAAAAGATTTTATCAAAAAAAGTTATTTCCAAAATCAGATTAATTTCCAACTAAGAAGTATTTTTTAACAAAAAATGTAATAGTTACATTTTCAGGATAGAAAATTAATTTTCAAGCAAAACTAAAAACCAAAATTTTGAAAAATAGGTTAATTTTCAACTGAAGAGAAGAATTTTCAATTAAAAATGAAACAAACAAAAAAATGAATTTTCAGGAAAAAAAGTTCAAGATTCCACGAAAGAATTGAATTTTTAACCCAAAAGTTTATTTTTCAACCGAGACGATTAATTTCCTAATAAAAAGATGAATTATCAACAAAATACATGAATTTTTAACGAATTCTCAAATAAAAAAGATGAATATTAATTTTCAAATAAAAATAGTATCTTCAAATTTTTAGATTATAAAACTAATTTTCCAGAGCAGAAAATGACTTCTCAAGCAGTTGAATTTAATAAAAAACAGACATATTCTTAACAAACTAGTTGAATCCTCGACCAAAAAAAGATTAATTTTCAACCAGCCATATTTTTAAACAAAAAGAACTACATTTTTTCAAATAAAAACGCCTTTTCTACAAAACAGTTAGATTTTTAACCAAAAAATAAGAATTTTCAAGAAAAAGTTAATTTTCAAACAGAAACACAAGAAAAATTTAATAAAAATCAAATAAAGTAATTTTTCATTATCAATAACCAATCTTAAAAAATTCTATAATGAAACAGATTAATTTTGAATACGGAATGAAAATTTCGAATAATTATTTATTATTTATGCTTATTTCTTTAAATTCCATAATTTTTTCATGTTTCTTGAGAAATTTAAAAAAGATTTTTGAAGATTTCTGATACGTCGAAAAAGTATCCAAAAAATTTCAAAGCGAGTTTTTTATTTTAAAAGATTTTACATTATTTTAGTAAAAATTAAATCCAGTTCAAAGATATTCAAAATTTGTAGAAGTTTTGAAGAAGATTAAAAATAATTTATAAATTTTCGAAATCTTTGAAATTCCTAAATATTTTTTAAACTAACTCGAATTAGACCTAAAATTGCCTAGAAATCTTTCAGATTCTTTTTTGACTATTTTTTCAAAACTTCTGAATATCTTTCAAAACACTTCAAATTTGTCCTTAAATTTTTGAAATTTCTTTCAGAATTGAAGAAATTATCTTGGAATTTTCCAGATTTTTTTCTACATATTCATAAAACTTTTGAAATTTCCCTTTAAAATTATTTTGGAAAAAATCATTTCAAATTTTTGCACGTAATTCAAAAATGTTTAATCACTCAAAAGCTTTATGAAAATTGCTCGAAAGTACAAAATTATTCTCAATGTTTTTCCCAGTTGTTTTCAACTAAAATTATTAGATTTCGGAAAAGTTTTACAATTCTGAACAATTAGCTCTTATGATATGTTAGAATAATTTCGAGACTTATTAAGAATTTTGAATGGATTCAAGAGAATGAAAAAAACATTCTTAAGATTTATGAGAAAATTATAAATTTTTTTTATTTTGAAAAATTAATTTTGAAAGAAAATTTAAACGGATTAGACATTTTTTTAAGAAGATTTCTAAAAGTGTCGAAAAAATCGAGAAATTTCTGAGTCAATTGGTTGAAAATTAATTTTTTGTTGCTTAAATATTCAACTATTTTGTTGAAAAGTCGTCTTTTTTGGTTGAATTTAATAGCGTTTTATTTAAATATAAAATATATTTTGGTTAAAATATCAATTGCTACATTTTGGTTAAAAATTCATATTTTCTTGGTTGAAAATCACACTACTTGATTAAATTAGTTTGTTGAAAATTTATTTTTTGAAGGTTCACCTGTTTGGTTCGAAATTTAACTTTTTTATTGAAAAACTTATTTTTTTGTTTGAAAATAAATTTTATTTTATGTGAATATATTTAACTATTTTATTTTTTGTTGTGAAGTTATCCTTTACAATTGGAAAATGCAACTATATGGTTCAATTTTTTCTTACTTAGTTGAAAATTCATTTTTCTTGGTTGAAAATTTGGTTGAAAATGTCACTAACATTTTTTCAAAATTTCAGGAAAAATTCTAATCATTTTCAAAGATATTTAGAAGTTTTTAAGAAATTTCAAAAAACTTCAAACAAAATCTAGATTTTTGAAGATTTTGAAGTAAAATTTTTTAATTTTATAAAGATCTTGAAAGGTTTCAAGATAATAAAAAAAATTGTATAAGGATCCTGAGGACAATTTACAGTGGTTCTTCATTTTTACAAAATAATTCCAAGAGAACTTGAAAATATTAAAAAATATTAGAAAAGAATTCCAAAATTATCTTTTTGGTTTGAAAATTCATCACTTTTGGTAGAAATTTCATCTATTTCTATTGAATTTATAAATGTTTGGTTCAAAATAAAAATCTTTTTTGATGCATTCAACTACTTTTTATTTAAAATTAAAAATATTATTTTATTTTATTATGTATGTTTGTTATGTGAAGATTCATCATTTGAGTAGAAAATCTGTACTATTTGGTTGAAAATAAATTTTTTTGTGAAAAATTGATATTTTTGGATTAAAAAATTTTTATTTTTCGTAGAAAATTCGTTTTTTTTGAAAAATATTTAATGTTTTTGAATTCATCTTTGATGGTTGAAAATTCACCTTTTTGTGTGAAATTATTCTGTTTTCGATTGAAGACTTAACTATTCTGTTGAAAATTCGTCTTTTTTCATGAATTCTACTTTTTTTTATCAAAAATTTAATTCTTTTTTAATCGAAACATCAACTATTATATTTTTTGTTAAAATTTCTTCTTCTTGGTAGAAAATTTAACCATTTGGTAGAAAATTCACATCTGTTGTTAAAAATTTAATTTTCATTGGTTAAAAATGCAATTGGTTGAAAATTAATAGAAATTTGTTATAAAAAATCCTTTACTACTTGGCTGAAAGTTGAAGTATTTTGTTGAAATTAATCTCTTTTATTTTAAAGAAATTTGGTATTTGGTCGAAATTTCTTGT
Organism: Andricus quercusramuli; assembly: GCA_932178445.1. Lineage (NCBI taxonomy): Eukaryota > Metazoa > Arthropoda > Insecta > Hymenoptera > Cynipidae > Andricus > Andricus quercusramuli. The sequence goes on along the minus strand of CAKNXH010000215.1, from coordinate 148,037 downwards.
TTTTCGGACGAGAATTATTATTTTGCTTTAATCATTTACCTTTTTTGTTAAAAATTCAACTGTTCTGTTGAAAATTCGTCCTTTTTTTATCAAATTCGACTGTTTTTAAAAATAAATTAACATTTTTTTCACAATTGAATTTTTAAACATTCACTTTTCTCTACAATAATTTTTGAAAATTCAATTGTCAAAAAAATTTGACTTGAAAATGAACTTTTTTGTTGAAATTTCTATTTGATATATATCTGCGAAATATTAAAAAATCTTTTTGAATTTTCTCAAGAATCTTCAGAAAATTATATTTATATAATCATATAAAAAAATAAACAAATGGACTTAAAGAATAAATAATAATTCTAAATTTTTATTTTGAATTGAAAATTATTTTTCCCGACAACTGATGATGCTATTTCAATAGAAAATATTGATTACAAGAGTCCCGAAATCCTAATGATTTTCTATATATTATTCAGGGAACTTTTTCTGTACTCGAATACGTACCGGAAACCAAATTTAAAAATACATAACTCACTTCATAATTTGAAATTTGAAATTCGGTTCGCACTTTACACCAAATTTTAATTTTTGTTCGAAAATTAATATTTTCAACTACAAATTTAACTATTCCAGTTTTTGTTGAAAATTATCTTGTCTAGTTTAATTGAACTGTTTTTGATTTAAAATTAAACTTTTTGTTTGAAAATTAATATTCAAATATTTTAGTCGATAGTTGGTTAAAAATTCATCTATTTTGTTGATAATTCATCTTTTTGTTAGAAAATTAATCGTCTAGGTTAAAAAATAAATTTTTTGGTTGAAAATTCAACTCTTTGGTGGAACTTTGAACTTTTTTAATGAAAATTCTTTTTTTTTTAAGATTCATCATTTTAGTTGAAAATTCATCTCTTTGGTTGAAAATTCATTTTCTGTACTGAAAATGTAAATATTCCATTTTTTGGTGGAAAATACTTCTTGGTTGAAAATTAATCTGATTTTATTGAGAATTCATCCACTTATTTTGTTGGTAATTCGCCTTTTTGGATTACTTGAACAGTTTTATTATTAATTTTTTTTTTAAATATTAATTATGACATGCTTCGTTGAGAATTAATGTTTTTTGTAAAAAAATCCAGGATTTGCTCGTAAATTAATTTTTTTGGTTGAAAATATCGCTATTTGATCATAAATAAACTTTTTTGTAGATTTGTCTTTTTGGCTTGAAAATTCAACACTTTGTTATAAAATCGAACTATTTGGTTGAAAATTAATTTTTTTGTTCAAAATTCATAATTTTAATTGAAAATTAAACTAATTCAATAAAAAATTGAACTTTTTTGGTAGCAAAGTAAACTAAAGATTTGAAAATTTCACTATTTTGTTGGAAATTAATTTTTTTTTTTTTGAAAATTAATTTTTTAATCTGAAAATGTAGCTATTTTATTTTTGACTAACAAAGTTCTTGAAAATTAGTTTAATAATCTAAAAATTTGAAGATTCTACTTTTATTTGAAAATTAATATTCATATTTTTTAGTTAAGAATTCGTTAAGATTTCATGTATTTTGTTGATAATTCATCTTTTCGTTAGAAAACTAATAGTCTCGGTTGAAAAATAAAATTTTGGGTTGAAAATTCAATTCTTTGGTGGAATGTTGAACTTATTTCATGAAAATTCTTTTTTTTTAATTCCATCATTTGGTTGAAAATTCATCTCTTTGGTTGAAAATTAACCTATTTTTCTAAATTTTCTTTTCTTGTTTTGATTGAAAATTAATTTTCTATACTGGAAATGTAACTATCCCATTTTTCGTTAAAAAATACTTCTTAGTTCTCCCTCTTTTTTCAATTAGTTATTTTTGTCTTTAATGAGAAGTCTGTTAATTCTGAATTTTTTTCATGCTCATTTTGCATAAAATTATTCATGGTAAAATAGATTTCTGAAATCTGATCTTAAAATTCTGATCTTAATTTAAAAAAAAAACTTATTAGTTGAAAATTAATCTGATTTGGTAAAAAATTTCCTTTTTTTGTTGAATTGAACTGTTTTTGATCGAATAATTTTTTTTAAATACTAACTATTAGATTTTTCGTTTAAAATTAATATTTTTTGGCTAAAATTCTAGTATTTGCTTGTAAATTAATTCTTGTTTGTTGAAAATTCCACTATTTGGTTGTGAATGCATTTTTTTCAAATTTGCCTTTTTTGGCTTGAAAATTCAACACTTTTGTAGAAAATTTAACTATTTGGTTGAAAATGAACTGTTTCGGTCAGAATTTATATTTTTAATTGAAAAGTAAACTACTTTGGTAGAATATTAAACTATTCATTAAAAAAAAATTTTTCTGGTTAAAAATAAATTTTTTATCTGTGTATTCAGCTATTCCACTTGTCGCTAAGAAATTCTTCTTTACAAAATGAAAATTTAACTATTTGGTAGAAAATTCATCATTTTCTTTGAGGATGCAACTGTTTTGTTAAGATTTTTTTTTAACTCAACAGGTTGAGAATCCGTTTATTGTTATTGGAAATCAGTTAAAATTAGCTTAAAATTCATGTCATTATTATTACTAATCAAAGTAAGTTCAAAAATTTCTACGATTCCATTTTTGTTAAAAAATTAATATTTTTAAGTTAAAAAAGATCAATTTTCAGACAAAAATGAACAAGTCAAATGGCAACTTATGAACATTCATTTAAAAACAATAATTTACATTCAACGTTCAGAATTCGTCTTTTTTATTGGGAATTCAACTATTTGTTCAAAACTTGACATTTTTGTTGAATTTTTTATTTGACATATCTGCGAAATCTTCGAAAATCTTTTCAAATTTTCTTAAGAATTGGAGGAAAATTATACTTATATGTCCATGAAAAAAGTGCAACAAATAAGCCTAAAAAATAAATAGTTATTAAAAAATGTTACTTCCTATAATTTATTCAGGGATCTTTTTCTGCGCTCAAATATTACTTCAATTTGAATATTCGATTTTATAAAATTGTATAAACAATTCTACAATTAAAACATGAATTAGAATTATTAAAATTATTTACCTTTCTTGTTAAAAATTCAACTGTCCTGTTGAAAATTCGTCCTTTTTTTTATCAAATTCGACTGTTTTTCAAAATAAATTAACATTTTTTTGACAATTGAATTTTTAAAAATTCCCTTTTCTCTACAGTAATTTTTTGAATTAAGTTTTGATAGAGGAATGACTGATTTAAATATAATATGTCTTTGGAGAAAAGAAATCTCGACCACAATTTTATGATTGTAGTATAAAATTTACGATGACAAGGAACAAGGATCCGAAATTTATCACCACTTGTGTGGTTGGAGTTAATAAAAAAATTTGGTCATTTTTCACCACAGCTTACCCTTGACACAACCGCATTTTCCGCTCTCGTAGGAGCAGGTATTTTTTAGACGAAAGGAATTTTAGGTACCATTGCTGTTTAAACAAAAATTATTGCCGCCATTTTCGATTATTTCTCGAAACATCTCGAAATTACTCGAAACTATTTGAAACTATTGTTGTCGGGAAACCCGTGTTCGTGATTGGATGAAGTTTTAATTTGTTTGCCATCTAAAATATAATATACAAGTAGCATGTTTTTCGAAATTTCGAATGAGTTGCTTAATTTTGTGGATCAACAATAAACAATTTTTTAAATCAAAAACTTGAATAAAACATTTGACATAAATTCAAAAAAATTTTTAAAGCTTTCAGATATGTCAAAAAAGTATCATTTTTTATTTTTCAGGATTTTGAACAATTTTAGGATGAATTCGAGTCAGCTTGAAAGATATTAAGGACTTTCAGAAGTTTGGAATATACATATCTCTTAAAATGACTCGAATATTCTGAAATATTTCAAAACTTTTTCAAATTGAAGACAAAAATAATGTTTCGAAATAAAAAGTAATTAGAAAATTTCCCAGGAATCTCAAGAAATTTTTTTATTTACTGGAAACCTCTCCAGCTTCTTCAAAAGCTTCGAAATTATTTTCAAAATCTTCAAAAATTCACATTTTGTTGAATATTTTTGGAAAATTTGCCAAACTTAAAATCATTTTCCAACCATTTTCAAAACTTGTCAACCTTCTGAATATCTTTTAAAATTCTTAGATTTCTTCCAAAATTTTTCTTGTAATTCGGAAAAAATAAAAAAATTGCCTTCAAATCTTCCAGTTTCTGTTTTGATGATTTTGGAAATCTTTGGAAATGTTGAGTATTTTTTCAAGAATATTATCTTAAAATTAATTTTTCAAAATAAAAAGTCAGTTTAAATTATCCCATGAATTATGAGAAATGATTTTCATGATCGTGAAACTTTTTTAACAATTTTCTCTTAAAATTTATTTTCATAATGGATAATCAGTTTAAATTTCCCCAGGAATTTTAAGAAAGTTTTTTTATTTTCTTGAAGCCTTTCAAACTTCTTCGAAAGCTTCGAAATTTTTGTCGAAAACTTCCAAAATTTACATTTTGTTTTAAATGTTTTGAAATATTTTCAAATTTTGCAATCTTGTTAATGGAAAGATTTTGCTTGAAAATTGAAAATTATTCTCAAAATAAAAAATCAGCTTAAATTTTCCCAGGAATTTAAAGAAAGATTTTTTTTGATCTAATATTATTTGAAGAGAAAATTGACAACGATTTTCAAAATTTTTGAATTATTTCCTAAAATTTCGAATTTTAAGAAACATTCAGGAAACTGGAAAAGTCTCAAAATAAAATTAAAAATTGGAAGCAGTTCAAAAAAGTTTTGAAAAATTTATATTTCTGAATATTTGGAAATAATCATTTTGAAGCTTCCTAAGGATTTTAGAAAGTTTCACGATAATAAAAAAATTCTATTAAATTTCATGGGAAAATTCAAAATGATTTTTTAGCCTGAATAATTAATTTTTAAAGAATATGTAAAGGGATTTGAAAAGATTTCAAAAGACTCACAAAATCATCGTAACAGAATCTGGAAGACTTCAAGGCAATTTTTAAAAAATTTCAGCAAGTTTAGAAAAATTTGGAGAAGTTCGAATAATTTTAAAAGATATTTAGAAGGTTTAAAAGTTATGGAAACTTAAAAAAAATTGAATTTTTTAAAAGATTTCGAAGAATTTCAAAAAAAATTTAATTTTTGAAGATTTTGAACAAAATTTCAAAGACTTTTTAAAATTATTCGAACTTTTCCAAATTTTTCTTGATATTCTGCAAAATTTTTAAAATTGCCTTCAAATCTTCCAGATTTTGTTATGATAATTTTTTTAGTCTTTTGAAATCTTTTGAAATCTCTTTAAATATTTTTTAAAAATTAATTATTCAGGATAAAAAATCATTTTGAATTTTCCCATAAGAATTGTTTATTATCGTGAAACTTCCAAAATCCTTAAGAAGCTTCAAAATTATTATTTCCAAATATTCAAAAATATATATTTTTCAAAACATTTTTTCAATACTTTCAGTTTTTAGATTTATTTTTAAACTTTTTAAATTTCTTAAATGTCTCTTAAAATAACTCGATTTTTTTATCGAACACATTCTTTTTTGAAATTTTAGGGAATAATTCAAAATGTTTGAAAATCTTTGTCTCTAGATAGTTCTGGCATTTGCAAAAATATTTTGAAATAATTTCGTACCTTTTCAGATTTTTTTTTAAAATTCATTTTTCGAAGTAAATAATCATTAAAACTTTTTCCAGGAATCTAGAAAAAAGTTTTTTATTTTCTTGAAGTCTTTCATACATCTCAAAAGGCTTGAAATTATTTTCAAAATCTCTAAAAATTAATATTTTTTGTTGTTGAAATTTGTCAAATTCTTTTCAAATTTCAATTTTTTTCTTCAAAGTTTCCATAACTTTAAAAGCTTCTGAATATCTTTAAAATATTCTAAAAATTAAAAAAAAAAAAGTTAATTTTTGAAGATTTTGAAACCAATTTTAAAGCCTCTAAAGATGTATGAAAGGCTTCAAGAAAATAAAAAACTTTTTTCAAGATTCCTGGGAAAATTTAAAATGATTATTTACTTTGAAAAATGAATTTTTGAAGAAAATCTAAAAAGGTATCAGAATATTTGAAAATATTTCTGCCATAAATATCTTTTAAACTGATTCAAAGTTTTCCTAGAATTTTGCAAAATCCTGAGAAATAAAAAAATAATACTTTTTCTACTTATCTTGAATCTTTGAGTGTTTTTAAATTTTCCCAAGAATCCTAGGAAAATTATATATTTATGAAACCCTAACAAAAAATTAACAAATAAACTTAAAAAGTAAATGTTTAATTGTAATGTTTATTTTGTATTCAAAATTATTTATCCTTTAAAATTACAATTTGAGTGACATTTTTTAAAGGACGGAAAAATGCTTTTTGATAAAAAAATTGAATATGGTTGAAAATTTTTAGGAAAAATTCGAGTCAGTTTAGAAGATATTTTGGACTTTTAGAAGTTTGGAAGATAAATATCTCTTAACCTGACTCGAAATATTCCTAAAATTTCAAAAAAATCTTTCATAATTACAAAAGCTGCTCTTAAATCTTCCAGATATTTTTGAAATTTGTAAAAATCTTTTGAAATTATAATAATATTTTGAAACTTTTTCTTGAAACCTCTCAATCTTCTCAAAAAGCTTCGAAATTTTTTACAAAATTTATTCCAGTAATTTTTTTAAATTATTATTCATTTTGTCAATTTTTAAAAATTTACATTTTGTTTAGAATTTTCCGAAATCTTTTCAAACTTAGAACAACTTTTGAACCTTTTAGATATCTTTTAAAATTCTTCGTATTCTTCCAAAATTTTTCTTGAAATTCTGCAAAAATAAAAAACTTGTCTTCAAATCTCACAGATTCTGTTTTGACAATTTTGGAAATCTTTTGAAATGTTAAAGATTTTCCTTCAAATATTATCATAAAATTAATTTTAAAAGTAAAAAATTAGTTTAAATTATCCCCTTAATTATGAGAAAATTTTTTTATTATCGAGAAACCTTTCGAATTTTTTTTTTAAATTCCGCAATTTTGCTAATGGAAATATTTTGTTTGAAAATCTTTCCGATCCTATTTCGAAATTTCAGAAAATAATTTAAAATCTTCTGAAACCTTTGTGAAATTTCTCTCAAAAAATATTTCCAAAATAAAGAATCAGTTTAAATTTTGCCAGAAAGTAAGTTTTTTTAAAAATGTTTTCAAATTTTAAATTATTTTTTTAACTGTCATCTTTCAAAATGTTTTTAAATATTTTCTGAAATTTATTTATTTTTCAAAATAAAGAATGTACATTTTTCAAAACTTTAGAAATATTTTCAACTCTTAAATTAATTTTGAATCTATTTAAAATTTCGAAATGTCTTAGGATTATTCGTATTTTTTATAAATTGTTGTAATCTTGCTAACTGAAAGATTTTGCTTAAAAATCTTTCCCATTCTTTTTCGAAATTTTAGTAACTGATATTTAAAATTTTTTGAAATCCTTGTCAATTTTTTCTTAAAATTTATTCTCAGAATAACAATTTTCCCAATTTTCCCAGAAATTTAAAGACATTTTTTTTATTATCTTGAAACGTTTTAATATTCTTAAAAAGCTTTGTTTTTGAAATCTTCAATAATTTAAAAATTAAATTTTGTATATCAAAATACTGGACACCTTTCTTACATTGATTATTATTATTGAATATATAAATTATTCAAATAACCTTAGAATTTTTTTATTATCGCGCAACGTTTCAAAGTTTTTATTCCGAAATATTCAAAAATGTACATTTTTTTATCTTGTTGAAAATCCTTTATGTTTTTAAATTAGCTCAGAATCTTTTTGAAACTTCTGAACATCTTCTAAACTCATCACGATTTTTTTGATAAAACTTTGTAATCTTACTAATCACAAAATTTGTCTTTAAAATCTTTTATATTCTTTTTCGAAACTTTAAGGAATAATTAAACTTTTTGTCAATTTTCTCTTGAAATTTATTTTTCAAAATAAAAAATTTAGTTCAAATTTTCCCCGAAATTTTAAGACATTTTTTATTACTTTGATATCTTGTTAAGCGAAAAAAATTGGCTTTAAAATCGTTTATATTTTTTTCCGAATTTTCAAGAAATAATTTGAATAATTTGAAACTGTTCTTAATTTTCTCTCAAAATTTATTTCTTAGAAGAAAAAATCATTTTAAATTTTCCTGGGAATTTTGACATGTATGTTTTCATTCTCTTGAAATAATTTAAAATTGTCAAAAAGTTTCTTTTTTAGATATCTTAAAAAATCTATACATTATATTTTTGATATCAAAGTGCTGGACACCTTTGTAAAAATTAATATTTCAAAATAAAATGTAATTAAATTTTCCCAGGAATCTCAAGAGATTTTTTTATTTTCTTCAAACCTCTCAAACTTCTTAAAAATCTTCGAAATTTTCAAAGAATTAGATCTTGTTTAACATTTTTGGAAATATTTTCAAAGTTAAAATCATTTTTTAACCATTTTCAAAACTTGCAAATCTTTTAAATATCTTTTAAAATTCTTCGAATCTTCCAAATTGTCTTGAAATTCTGAAAAATTAAAAAACTTGCCTTCAAATCTTCCAGATTCTGTTTTAACAATTTTTGAAATCTTTTTGAATGTTAAAATTTCTTAAAAATATTATCTTAAAATTTATTTTTCAAAATAAAAAATCAGTTTAAATCATCTAATGAATTATTAGAAATATTTTTTATTATCGTAAAACCTTTAACATTTTTTTTTCAAATTTCGTATAAAATTTTGCAATCTTGCTAATAAAAAGGTTTTGCTTAAAAATCTTTCGCATGTTTTTCGAAATTTTATAAAATAATTTACAATCTCTTGAATTACTTATCAATTTTCTCTTAGAACTTATTTTAAAAAAAAATCATTTTCAATTTTCCCAGGAATTTTAAGAATTTTTTTTAAGCCTTCTAAACTTCTCAAAAATATTCGATTTTTTTTTTAATTCATCAAAAATTAACATTTTGTTTAAAATTTTTTGAAATATTTCAAAATTTCAAAAGATTTCCAAAATTATCAAAATAGAATCTGGAAGATTTGAAGGCAAGTTTTTTAATTTTTCAGAATTTCAAGAAAAATTTTGGAAGAATTCGAAGAATTTTAAAAGATATTTAGAAGGTTCAAAAGTTTTGAAAATGGTGAAAAAATGATTTTAAGTGGAAAAAGATTATCAAACATTTTAAACGAAATGGAAATTTTGGAAGATTTCCAAACAAATTTTGAATCCTTTTAAGAAGTTTAAAAGGCTTCCAGAAAATAAAATAAAACTTTTTTAAATTCCTTGGAAAATGTAAGCTGAATTTTTAGTTAAAAAATAATTTCTAAGAGAAAATTAACAAAGATTGCAACCTTTTTAAATCATTTTCGGAAATTTTGAAAAATATTTCCATTAGCAAAGATTCAAAAATTTGAAACAAATGAGAAAAAATTTCAGAAGGTTTCAAGATAATACAAAATATTTCTCATAATTCATGGACTAATTTAAACTGATTTTCTTATTTTGAAAAATTAATTTTAAGATAATATTCAAACAAAATTTCAACACTTCTAAAGATTTCCAAATTTGTCAAAACAGAATCTGGAAGATTTGAAGGCAATTTTTTTAATTTTTCAGAATTTCAAGAAAAATTGTGGAAAAATTCGAAGAATCTTAAAGGATATTTACAAGGCTTGAAGGTTTTGAAAATTGTTAAAAAAATAATTTTAAGTTTGTAAAGATTTCAAGAAAATAAAAAATTCTCTCGAAATTCCTGGGAAAATTTTGACTACTTTTTATTTTGAAAAATTAATTTTCAAAGAACATTTGGAAAAGTTTCGAAATATTTCAAAATATTATTTTAATTTTAAAAGATATCTACAAATTTAGAAAATATCTGGAAGATTTGACAACAATTTTGATAATTTTGAAAGATTTTTCAAAATTTTAGGAATATTTCGAGTCAGTTAAGAGATCCTCCAAACTTCCAAAAGTCCTAAATATCTTTCAAACTGACTGGAATTGTTCCTAAAATTTTTCAAAATCCTTTAAAATAAAAAAATTATACTTTTTCGGCAAATCTGGGAGCTTCAACCAAAATTTTGAATTTTCTCAAGAATCTCAAGAAAATTATATATTTATTCAACTTTAAAAACAAATAAACTTGAAAAATAAATGTTTATTCGAAATTTGTATTTTGTATTCTAAATTATTTATCCTATAAAATAATAATTTGGGTGACATTTTTTTTTTCTTTCCTGACTGAAAAATCTTTTCTAATTAATCATTTAATTATTTGGTTGAAAATTCGTCTTTTGGTTTGAAAATTAATCTGTTTTTATTGTGGATCTTACTATTTTGATGAAAACTGGTATTTTCGGTTGAAAAAGCAACTGATTGAAAATCAATCTTTTTTGGTCGAGGATTCAACTACTTTATTGAAAAAAAATTCATTATAAAAAATAAAAGTTCATCATTTTAGTTAATAATTGATCTTTTTTCGATTGGAATTTTTTAATATTTGGAAAAATTTGTTTGAAGCTTCTTAAGAATTTTGAAGGGATTCATGATAATAAAAAAAAATTTTCAGAATTCATGGAAAAATTTGAACTGATTTTTTATTTTGAAAAATTAAATTTAGGAGAATTTTTTAAAACATTTTAAAAGATTAAAAAGGATTTCTAAAATCTTCATAATAGATTCTGGAAGATTTTAAAGCAATTTTTGTAATTTTTCAGAATTTTAAGAGATTTTTCGGGAAAATTCGAATGATTTCAAAAGAATTTTGAAGGTTTAAATGTTTTCGAAATAGTTAAAAAAATTATTCAACCTTTGGAAATGTTTTTAAAAATTTTTAACGAAATGTAAATTTTCGAAGATATCGAAAAAAATCTCGAAGCTTTTTAAGAAGTTTAAAAGGCTTCAAGAAAATAAAAAACTTTCCTAAGATATTCATGCAAAATCTTTCCATTAGCAAGATTTAAAATTGTTATGAAAAATTCGAAAGAAAATTTCAAAAGGTTCCACGATAATACAAAATATTTCTCATAATTCATGGGATAGTTTCAACTGATTTTTTATGTTGAAAAAGTTAATTTTATGATGATATTTGAAAAAATTGTAACATTTTGAAAGAATTCCAAAATAGTTAAAATAGAATCTGGAAGATTTGAAGGCAAGTTTTTTAATTTTTCAGAATTTTAAGGAAAATTTTGGAAGAATTCGAAGAATTTCAAAAGATTTTAAGAAGGTTTGGAAGTTTTGAAAATGACTAAAAATGATTTTACGTTTTAAAAGATTTCCAAAAATTTTGAACAAAATGTAAATTTTTGAAGAATTGTAAAAAAATCGATTATTTTTAAAGTTTGACTAAACAAAATATTTATTCAAAATTTTTGTTTCGTATTTAAAAACATTTAATCTGTTTTGGTTGAAAATTCCACTATTTTGTTTAAAAATTCATTGTTTTTTTATTAACGATTCATTATGTTAGAAAAAAATTCATCTCTTTTGCTGATAGTCACTATTTTGTTAAGCATTCGTCTTCTTATACAAAAATTCATATTTTCGTGTTTGAAAATTCAACTGTTTTATAAAAAATTTGTATCTTTTTGAAAAATTTCATTTTTTTTGTTAAAAATGCAACTGGCAAAAACTAATTTTTTTCGTTAAGGATTCAGCTATTTTGTTAGAAATTTGTATTTTTTTATATGAATTTGACTGGTTTTTTTTTAAATTTAAATTGAAATCTTTTTCAGTTGAAATATCATGTATGCTATATGTTATATAAAGTACTTTTTTCTCTGCTAATTAAATTAAAAATATTTTCGCTATTAGTGAATAGCGAACCCTTTTTGGTTCAGAATTCAACTGTTCAATTGAATTTTTTTTTAAATCAATTTTTTCAACTGAAAATTTAACTATTCCTTGTTTGGTTAAATATTTATCTTCTTTCAGTTGGAAATTCAGCTAAATGATGAAAAATTTCTGCATTTTGTTGAAACTTTGTTTTTTGTGGTAAAATATTAATCTTTTTGTGACTGATTCGCCTTTTTGACTGAAAAATGATTCATTTTGTTACAAAATTTTTTGGTAAAAAATTAATCTTTTCAGTTGAAAATTCATTTCTTGGATTGAAAATTAGATTTTTCAAACAAAAATTAAATTTTTCAACGGAATATTTAACTATTCTATTTTTTGTTGAAAATTGATATTTTTGATAGACATTTAATTATTATAGTTTAGATATTCAATATATTTTCCTTTTTTTACGTTTTCAAAAATATTTTCGTTCTAATTTAATGATTGAAAGAAGTTTATTTTTAATTCAACAAATCATCAAACAAAAAAAAATTCTCTTCTTGTTTGAAAAATCATTTATTTGGTTTGAAATTTAACTATTTTGATGAAAATTCATCAATTTTCTTGAAAATTTGTCATTTTGGGGTAAAAAATTCATCTTTTGAATTAAAAATTCAAGTATTAGGTTAAAATTCTCTTCGTTTGGTTGAAGATTTATTATTTTAGTTAAAAATTATTTTCTTTGCTTCAAAATTAACTTTTTTTTTGAAAATTCGTTTCTTTTTTAGGAAATTAATTTTTTAACTAAAATTTCAATTATTCCATGTTTGATTTAAGATTTTTCATCTTCTGGGTGAATAATTCACCTTTTTAATTAAAAAATTATTTTGTTTGCTTGAAAATTAAATATTATGTTAAAAATTCCTTTCAAAATTCAGAATTTGGTTAAAATATCACGTATTCTCTTGAAACTTAATCTTTTTGGTTTAAAATTTATATCTTCAATTGAAAATTTTTTTTTCAATTCAAAATTAATTTTTCTAACTGAAAATTTAACGATTCCATTTTTTGTCGAAAGTTTATCTTTTTTGATAGACATTTATTCTCTTTGGTTAAAATTTATTCATTTTGTTAGAAATTTGTCTTTTCTGGTAGAAAATTCTTTTTTTTTTCATTGAAAATGTGGAAATTCCATTTTTGAATTCAACTTTTGTGTCAAAAATTCGTATTCAACTATTTTTAATTGAAAATTAAAATACTTTTTTGCGTGGAAATATCAACTATCACACTTTTTGTTAACGATTCATTTCTTTAATCGAAGATTAATTAATCACTTTTGATTGAAAATTTAAATATTTTGTTGAAAATTCCTCTTTTTTGGTTGAAAATTAATTGAAAAATTCAAAAATCATCAAGGTGGAATTAAATTCGACTATTTGAATTTGATGTAAATCATCTATGAGAAGACGAAAAATCTAACTATTTTGTTAATATTTTTTTTAAATTATTTTTTCAACTGAAAACCTAACTATTTTTTTAGAAAATGTCTGTTTTTTGTTGAAATTTTGTTTTTTTGTTGTTGTTGTAGAATATTAATCTTCTTGTTGACTAATTCACCTTTTTGGTTGGAAACTCATTCCTTTTGTTAAAAATTGATCTTTTTCAGTTCATTATTTCATCAATTTTGTTACAAATTTTTATTTTTTTGGTAGAAAATTAACCCTTTCAGTTAAAATTTCATTTCATTGGTTGAAAATTAGATTTTTTATTAAAAAACAATTTTTTAACTAAACATTTAACTATTCCATTTTACGTTAAAACTTTGTTTGGTATACATTTAATCTTTTTGGGTAAAAATTCATTTGTTTAGCTGAAAATTTAACTATTTCGTTGATAATTTATTTTATTTGGTTGAAATCGTATTCCTGTAACTTAAAATTGAATTATTCTATTTTTTGTTGAAAATTGATCTTTGTTAGTTGAAAATTCATCTATTTTTTTGAAACTTTGTCTTTTTTCGTAGAAAATTCATCTGCTAGGTCAAAAATTGAAATACTTGTTTAATTTTGTTTTTATTGAAGATGCATCATTTTAGTCAAAAGTTCATTTCTTTGGTTACAAATTTAACAAATTTTGTGGAAAATATTTTTCTTTGTCGAAAATTAATTATTATAACTGTAAAAAGAATTCTTCCATTTTTCCAAAACTTATCTTTTTGAGTATGTTTTGGTGTTCAAAAATAAATATTTTGATTTAAATAATGCAATATGAAAACTTTAGTAAATGGTAATTTTGTGCCTGCTGTAAAATTACAACTTTTGATTGATATTTGAAAATAATTATTCATTATTATTTATATATTATATATATTCATCATTATATTATCCTATATTATTATATCAATATATATATAGACGTTGATAAATCCTAAAATTTTGGTCATTTTTGTTATGCACACAAATGTGACATTCTTGGTCACTGTCCTGGAACTGAAACTCAATTTTTAATTATACATGTGAATTTGACAACATTTCTTTTTTAGCGTTTTTCTGAAAAAGAAATTTTTCTCATTCAAAATTCTGAGAAAAAAAAAGATTTATCTGTAAAATCCGTAACAAAATGTTGGAAAATAAATAGAGTTTTTGTCTGATGAAATAGTAATTAATGCGCGCGTAGCGCGCACATTGTTCTTGTATACAAAAAATTTTAATAAGTAAAAAAAGAGAAAAATTAGCCTTTTCAATTTTTTTTAACATTATATATTAAAGGAAAACACATACATGGAAATGAACCGGAACCATGCTTCCGCGTTAAGAGAAGTTAAAACATAGTCAATGCCGCTACTGTCTAGAATGACCACATGTGCCACTGATTAAGTAAAGTTATTTAAATTGCTTTTATACTGATTTAAAAACAACTTTCAATTTGTCGCTTTCATATAAATGTTATGCTATACAATATACATGTTATGTAAATGCACAATTATTTTTGTTTTATCAGTGATTTTCCTTTCTTCGTTCAATCAATAAATATATCCGCATACTTGAATTTTCAACTGAAATAGCTTATTATTTAACAAAATTGTTGTCTTTTTAACAAAATAGTAAATTTTTCAACCGAGAACACCAATTTTCTATCGATAAAGACGAATGTTAAAAAAAACATACATTTTCAGACAAATAGTTGAATCTTCTTAGGAACCATAGTTAAATTACGTAACAGCTCTCTCCGGAAGATTACCTTTTTAGTTATAAATTTTATTATTTGGTTGAAAATTTAACAATTTTCTTGAGAAGACATCTTTTTTCGAATTCAATTGTTTTGTTAGAAATTCGTCTTTTTAGGTCAAAATTTCAATTCATTTTGTAGAACATTAACCCTTTGTTTATAATTCATATTTTGTTGCTGATAACTCAACTGAAATCTTTTTGGGATAAAAAATATTGTTACTGAAAAATTTTCTATTTAATTTAAAAGTTCATATTTTTTAAGTAGAAATACTGCATCTTTTTTGGACAAAAATGCAACTGTTTTCTTGAAAATTCAAATCTTTCCTAGAAAATTTACTTTTTGTTTAAAATTTGCATTTTTCTGTTGAAAAGTCTATTGAAATCCTTTTGGATGAAAATTCAACTCTTTTTTTTGGAAAATTTGTCCTTTTGATTTAGAAATTCATCTGCTGTAGCAACAATTACATCTTTCTTGGATAAAAATGCAACTGCTTGGTTCAAAATTCAACAATTTTGTTGAAAAGTCATACTTTTTGGCTAAAAATTCTGCTGTTTTGTTGAACATTCAACTATTTTGTAGAAAATTTACTTTTTGGTTAAGTTTAATATTTTGGTGTTGAATAAAGAACTGAAATCTTTTCTGGATGAAAATTCAACTATTTTTTTCCATTTTTTTCTTTTAACTAAAAATTCATCTGTTTTAAGAGAAATTTCATCTCTCTTGGACAAAAATTTTCATGGATGGAAATAAAACTATTTTGTTAAAAAGACATACTTTTGGTTGCAAATTCTACTGTTTTGTTACAAATTTAAGTATTTCGTGAAAAATTTACTTTTTGTTTGAAATTAATATTTTGGTGTTAAAAAATGAACTGAAAGTTTTTCTGGATGAAAGCTCAACTAAAACAAAAATTTCTTTTTTTATTTAATTAAAAATTCATCTGTTCAATACAAATTGCATGTTCCTTGAATAAAAATTCAACTATTTGGTAGAGAATTCATAGAAACTTATTTTTTGTTAAAAACTTCATATCTTGATCTTGAAAAGGTAACTGGAACCTTTTCTGGATGAAAATTGAACTATTTTTTTTAAATTTGTTTACATTTTAGATGAAAATTCATCCCTTTTGAAAGTAATTTCATCTTTTTTCTTTATAAAAATACAACTATTGTGTAGAGAATTTAACAGTTTTGTTAAAAAGTCATCCATTTTGGATGAAAATTCGTCTTTTTGGATTGAAGATTCTTTTTTTTTTTGTACAAACTTATTTCTTGTTTGGAAATTCATATTTTGATCGTACAAAGTAAACTAAAATCTTTTTTAACAGAGAATTCAACTTTTTTTTTTTTATTTATCTTTTTGATTTATATATTCATCCGCTTTGGCAGAAATTTCATTTTTTTTATGGAAATGTAACTTTTTGTTAAAAAATTATTCTTTTTCGCTTGAGTATTCAACTATTTCATTTGAAAGATTTGGTTGAAAATTATTTTGTTGAAAATTATTCTTTTTAAATTGAAAATTCAAATACTTGTGTGGAAAAGTATTTTTTTTTTAAATTTTTTTTTTTTTAATTGAAAATGTAACTTTTCAATTTTTTTAGGATTGTTCTGTTTCAGTTGAAAATTCTCCTTTTATTGGTAACAAAAATAATTTTCTTGGTTTAAAATTTCAATTTTGTTGGGAAAAAATGCATCAGTTTCGTGGAAAAATAATTTTCTGCTGAAGTCATATTTTTTGTTTGTAAATTAAATTTTTGTGGAGAAAATTCGTCTTTTCGCTTGAAGGTTCAACAATTCAGGTAAAAAAAATGTTCTCTAGTGAAAAATCTTCATTTGTTGAAAATTCGGCTTTTTTTTAAACTTTTTTTTTTTTGTATAAATTTCATCTTCTTTGATTGAAACATAAACTATGACACTTTTTGTTGAGAATTTATCATTTTTTGTTGAAAATTCAAGTCTTTTGTTAAAAAAGTATCTTTTATAGTAGAAAAGACATTCTTTTGTTTAAAATAAATTAATAAATTTATCATTTTAAATTTGTATCTGAAATACTGTTTTATTCCGTTTATAAAAGATTCTATGTTAAAAGTATTTCAAGATTAAAATGTTTTCATTGTAGAAATAATACAATTTTTACAAAAATATCGAATATTTAGCAAAATAGTCTATTTTTTAATCAAGGAGGTGAATTTTCAACTAAAATAAAGAATCTTCGACTGAAATAGTTAAATCTACATCTAAAAAATGAATTTTCAACAAAAAAAAATGAATTTTTAACAAAATAATTAAATTACCAACCAAAGAGAGGCATTTTTAACCTAAACAAGGGATTTTAAAGCATTTCGAAGGACTATAAAATTTCAAGAAATTACAACATTGTTATGGATTTTGACTAGATTTCTAAGGTTTCTAAAGGATTTCATGAGATTTCAAGGGATTATAAAAATTTTAGGATACATCAAAGAAAACAATTTCGACAGTCTTTTGGCGGATTATGTATTTTCGGGTTCGAAATTTAACTGTTTTGTAGAGAAATTGTCTTTTTAAAAACAAATTGAACCTCTTGGTTGAAAATTCATAATTTCGGGTAGAAAATTCAAATTTTTTGTAGAGAAAATGTCTCTTTTTCTGAAAAAATTCATCTCCTTTAGTAGAAATGTGATCTTTTTTGGATAGAAGTGCAAATTCTTCGTTCAAAATTAATTTTGTTGTTGTTGAGGATTCGACTATTTTACTGAAAATTCGTCTTTTTTGGTTGAATTCTATTTTTTTAATTAAATTAAAAACATTTTTTGGTTGAAATATCAACCTTTCCTACCTTTTTTGGGAATACTCTTTTTCTTGGTTCAATTCGACTGTTTTTTATACAAAATCTAATATTTTCCTGGTTAAAATGTCAATTATTATATTTTTTATTGGAAATTAATTTTTTTTTATTGAAAATTCAACTATTTGGTTGAAGTTTAACGTAATTTGTTGAAAATTAATCTTCTTCCTATATGGTCGAAAGATGATTTTCTTTGTTGATAATTCAACCATTTGGTTTAAAATGTATGCATTTTGTTGAGAATTAATCTTTTTTAATGAAAAATTAATCTTCTTGGTTAAAGATTCATCTTTTTGACTGAAAATTCAATCATTAGGTTTAATAGTTAACATTTTGGATAAGAATTCTTGTTGATAATTCGTCCTTTTCGGTGGAAAAAATTCATCTTTTTTGGTTGATGATTCAACTATTGTGTTGAAAAATGCAACTGTTTGTTGGAAAATTAACTTTTTTGTTGAAAATTTATATTTTTGGATGGAAAATTCAACTATTTTGTATAAAATTCAACTGCTTTGTAAAAAAATTCGCTATTATAAATGGGAAATTATTGTTTTTTGATGAAAATTTATTAATTTAATTTTCGGTTGGAAAGTTATCTTTTTTAGAGTAAAAATTCAACAATTTCGCTTTGCTGAAATATTAACTATTATATTTTTTATTGAAAATTCATCTTTTTAGGTCTAAAAATTAATAATTTTGGTTGAAGATTCATAATTTTAGTAGAAAATGTATTTTTTTGTTTGAAAATGGAACTACTTTGTTGAAGTCTTCTTTTTTGGGTGTGAAATCTAATTTTTTATTACTGAAAACTTAACTAGCTGGTTAAAAATAAATTTTTTTGTTAAAATTTCATATTTTCAGGTTGAAAATTTAACTGTGGGTATAGAAAATTCGTCTTTTTGTCTTGCGAATTCAACAATAAGGTGGAAAATTCAACTATTTGTTGAAAAATTCAACTGTTATGTAGAAGATTCGTTTTTTTTTAACTTTAATTTTTTCAAGTGAAAATTTAACTAATCCATTTTTGGTTGAAAAATAATTTTTTAGTTTAGAAATTGGTTGGTTCAAAATTTCTTAAGTTTGTTAACAACTTTTTTTAACTTGAAATATAACAATTTGATTGGAAAAAAACTTTTTTGTTGCAACTTCATATTTTTAGGTTGAAAATTCGACTGATTTGTATAGAAAATTCTTTTTTTTTCTTGAAAATTCAGTAGTTTGGTAGAAAATCAACTATTTTGTAAATGATTCGTTTTTTTATATTGAAAATCAATTTTTTGAATAAAAATTTAACTGTTTCATTTTTGGTTAAAAGTTGATCGTTTTGGTTTAAAAAATCGACTATTCGGTTGAAAATTTCTGTAATTTGTTGAAAATTCTTCTTTTTGGTTGAAAATTCATTTATTTGGTCAGAAATTTATTTATTTTGTAAAAATTTGTCTATTTTGGTGAAAAAATCTTTTTCGTTAATAATACAACTATTTAGTTCAAAATTTATGTATACTTTGTTGAGAATTGGTCTGTTTTAGTAGAAAATATTTCTTCTTAGATCAGAATGTAATTATTTCATTGAAAATTCAATTGTTTTGTAGAAAACTCGTATTTTCAACTTCAAAATTCCACTTTTTGGTTAAAATTTTTTATATTTTATTGAGAATTCGTCCATTATAGAAGAAAATTAATCTTCTTGGTTGAAAATTCATCTTTTTTTACTAAAAAATTCTACATTTTTGATGAAATTTTTTTCATCAAAATCTTCCTTTGTTCGGGATTCAAGTTTTTTTTTAATTCCTTCTGTTTTGGTTCTATCCAACTCTTCTTGAGTTAAAATAAAAATCTTTCCTTAACTGTAAATAAATTCACGAAAAAAATTCATTCGGAAAAAATTTCGTTAGATAGGATAAGATAAGATAAAAATAGGATAAAAAAGAAGATTTAATATAATGACAAGAAAATTCATTTCAACAGCCGAAACGGATTTCAATTAGAATATTAAAAAAAATTATAATATTCTTATTTCTATGAATTTTATCATTTTTATAAATATTATATTTGATAATTTAATAGACCTAATTCACATTACATATGTTGAGAAATATATAAATGGAAAAATTGAAAATATAATCTGAAATTATTTTTAATAATAATGGCAATCAATTATTTACAAAAGTCGACATTATCGACTTTTTGTCATAGTACTTCATAATGAGCCCGCGAAAATTCTACCTTACCTTATGAAGGTATCACTGCTTAGTATCATGGGAGTTCAAAAAAACTTATCCTCCGTGGATAAGATAAATAATTTCAAAAATTGCTATTTTTCTATTAAAATTTTTTTTTAACTTTATAATCACTATCAATTTTTTATATGAAAAATAATTAAATTTGTTATTTTTTGTATTTAAATTATCTTCCACATCTTTTGTATGTTTAAATTGTTAATCCTGTCAGTTAAACATATTTATAACAATTTTTCAATCACACATATAAAATTTTCTAAATAATAACTTTCTTATGATGGTAAGGTAGGTTTCTAAACAAAATGGTTCAATCAGGTTCAATCAAAAATCTTTGGTTCAATCAATAAATAGAACATTCCTATTTTATCGAAAGTAAATAAAAACACATTTTTTATTAAATTTAAAAAATGATGTAAATAAATTAAATTTATTTAAAGAAACTAAAAAGGAGGTACAATTCAATCATATAGAAGATAATAAATATAGTAAATTTGGTTCACGCAAATAATTATTTTTAGTAAATAAATTTGGTTTCAAACAATTATTTTCAACAGATTATTAATAAAAGTGATAATAAAATGTGATGAGTTAGTCATATGAGAATAATAATAATTGTTTCAAGTCGTAAAGTTGTTTTCCGAACAAATGGTTTAGATTCAATCAATAAATCAATAAATTTAATTATGTAAGGGATAGTAAATTTATTTAATAATTATTTTTAGTAAATAATTTTTTTTAACATTCAATTATTATTTATAACTGCATTATCAATTTTTAAAGTCGCATATAATTAAAAACTAGATTTGCAGTTCATTAAAAATATTTTATTTGTAATTTTTTAAATTTCTAATTAATTTATTCAATTTTTTCGATTTTAGAATAGAATCTGCTTCAGAAATGTTAGCTCAAGGACAGATTATTAATAAAAGTAATAAATGTGTAAGTTAGTGGAATTGAAATTGACAAAAAGATCGTCTTTGAAAACTGAGAAACTAGTCACTTTCTATCATAAAGAACATAAGACGGTTCCGTGGTGTAGCGGTTATCACGTCTGCTTTACACGCAGAAGGTCGCCAGTTCGATCCCGGCCGGAACCACTTTTTTATATTTTATAACGAATTTTAATAATTTAAAAAATGGTTATGAACTATTATTCATATTACATATTACATATTAATATGTGATGGCAGTATGGATGTACGTATAGGCCCATAAAGCCGAATAAATACTCGACATTTTAGAGCCAAGAACCGCTTTTCGAGAAAAAACTTATTTAACAAATGCTCGCGCTTTTTTTTTTTTAATCCAAAATTTATCCACTTCCGGAACGTCACGTATAACTTTTCAATAAAGAAATATTAAATAGAAAAAATCTGCATTTAAAAAAATTAATAAATAAATAAGTTTTCAGAAATTCTGTAACATATAGAAGGGTGGTCCAAAAACAGTATTTAATTTTTGTGCCTAAATAGTACCCCTAAAAAGTATTTCTTTGGTGTCAAAATGACCTATGATTTTTTTTCAGAGTAAAAAATAGTATATTGTGTATCGAGGGCGTAAAGAAGGCTATTTAACAAAAAATAAAAAAATACTACCATTCTTTAAATCCTGTTAGATCCTCATAATCGCCAAAATCATTTAATTCCGAATCATCACTATCATTAATAGATTCTGGAATTTGGGATGCATCAATGGAATCATTTTGTTTGTATATTCCCCCGGATTCAAATTCAAAAAAATTATTATTGTATATTATGGAAATACATATACGACATTTTAAGTGAATTTTAACAAACCATGAATAATTTTATAATTAAATTCAGGATATCTGTCGAATATTTTGTCTAAAGTTTTCCTATTATCGAATTTCATGTGACATTTATCAACAACTGATTCGTCCCACAAATGACGATATTTCAAGATATCTATTAACAATTCCTTGATATAAACATTTTTCTGGACACTCATGAACTATTTCCATGAGCTTTTTATTCATATTGTAATTTTAGACTTGACTATATTACGTGCGCGCGCTCACTTTTTGAGTTATTTCCTTCACTCAATTTTCGAATCACCATTTATTTTTTCAAATTTCTTGACCAATCAAATTCTTACTGAAATTATATTCTCAAAGAATGTATTCAGTGAATCCATGTAACGTAGAATTTACTATTACTTTTTACAATAGTAAATGTCGAGATATAATTTCAATATTTCAAGTGCAACTTACGTAATTCAATATTTTGAAAAAAAAAACATAATTTGTGTACAATGACATTTGCGGGTACTATCAGGGTACTATCAGGTACTATCTCTGTTCTCAATATAAAAATCATTGAACATGCATTCGCACTGGAATATTGAAATAAATTTGTATAGAAAAAGAAGAGCGTGTTAGGATACATTGTTAAATAATTAAAACATGTGCACATGTAATTATGAAAATTGAATTTAAATCCTAATTTCACGTCCATTTTTGGAAATCTGTGAATCAAGAAGCATCGCTAAATCATTGAATATTTATCATATTATAATGTTTGAATAATTCAGAAAAACAACAGATTACGATGAAACATCGCTGAACAATTAAAATATGTATATCCACACATAATTTTGAAAATTGAATGCAGACACTCGTTTCACAACATCAGAATCATTTCAAAAATAATTTCATTAGTGCTATATCAAATTTAAATAAACTTTTATTATGCAAATTATATCCATTATTCAATTACATGACCTGAAGGTGATTGATCAATTTATGTTTCTGAATTTAAAACCATTTAAATCCAATCTTTATGTAATTCAATATTATGGTAATAAAATCAGTTAATCATTAATTAAACAGTTCACAACATAAAAACTCTCAAGCAATTATTTACATCCAAATAATCAAATTATTTATACTTTACATTTTTTTAAATTTCAACTTTCATTTCTGAATTTTTCGATTTATTAATAAGCTTTTGAATAAACTCCAGAAAATTTAAGTTCCGAAAGAATCCATAATTGATCAATCATTTAAAACCATAAAAAGCATTACCCAAATATTTCCGTTTGAATATTGAATTAATTTTAAATTCATATTTTTAAAATCATTAATTATATCACTTAAAACTTAAATTATCAATAACCTTTTATACAAATTTTATAAAAAATCAAAACATATGTATATATAATTTTGAAAATTTGTTTCAGACAATCATTTCAGACCATCGCCAACATTTTAAAAAATTATATAATTATAATGAAGGTATTCGAAAAAACTTTTATTATAAAAATTATAGCCAATATTCTAATACATAAACTTGAAGTGAGTAATCAATTTATGTTATCTCTAATTAAAATTAATTAAAATTCAGTATTTATGTAATTCAATCTTGTGAAAAAATAAGTCAGCTAATAATTAATTAACTAGTTTGGAACATGGAAAGTATCAAATAATTATTTTCATTAAAACATTCAAATAATTGTTACTTCATATTGTTATGAAAATTTGAATTAATTTAATAATTATTGTTGTTCAAATGAATATAACCGTGATGTGTATTTCAATGCTTGAAGATTTGCCTTAATTCTCAGGCAAAGGGAATATTTATAATAATTTAATTATTAAATTTGAAGTACCTTTTAGAATAATTTCAGGAAAAATGAAAGCATATGTACATATAATTTTGAAAATTGAATTCAGATACTCATTTCGCAACCTCAGCAACAATTTGGAATTTATTTAACTGTAATAGGGAATACTTTAAATATAAATAAACTTTTATTACTCAAATTATAGCCAATATTTAATTAAATAATCTCAAAGTAAATAATCAATTCATGTTAAATTAAAGAATATTACATTTCAATCTTTATGTAATTTGATATTGTGAACAAAATTAATCAGCTAATTCTTAATTAATCAGTTGACAACATAAAAAGGATGAGAAAATTATTTTCATTGAAACTTTCTAATAATTTTTACTTTACACATATTTTGCTTTAAATTTTCACTTTTCTTCTATTAAATTTAATTTATCAATCATCCTTTAACTAATTCTAGAAAATGCAATTTTTAACAGAAACAGTTAATATTTAAATAATGAATTCAGAACATAGAAAGCACTGAATAATTTCATTGAACTATTGGAATAACTTGTATTTAATATTTATCTGAAAATTTCAATTATTAATAACCTTTCAAAGTAATACCAGTAGAAATTGAAATATATGCACATATAATTTTGAAAATTGAATCAATCTTTATATAATTCACCTTTTTGAAAAAAATGAATCAGTCAATAGTTAATAATAGTTTATTCATCAGTTCATAACATAAAAATCAATCAACGATATCATTTGCATTGAAACATCAAAATAATGTTCATCTTATATTTTTATAAAAATTTTAATTATTCATAATCTTTTTAACGAATTCCATAAAAACTTAAAACACATTTACGTATAATGTTGAAGATTGAATTTAAATCATTATCTCACAACATCGTAAACATTTGGAAAATTATTAAATTGGAATAGAATTGTTTTAAATATAAATAAACTTTTATTATAAAAATCATATCCAATATTCGACTACATAACGATTCCTTCTATGCCACAATATTACACAAGATGGAGTTTACCTTTTTTGATATGAAGGATTTGAACTTTTATTTCTGAAAACTTAATTTTTATTTATGAATTTATATTTTTTAAACATGAAATATATAATTTTGAAAATTGAATTCAGAAAATCATTTAATCATTAATCTATACTTTTCATTGAAATATTGAAACAATTTTTACTTTATGTTTTTTTTCAAATCTGAACTCTCATTTCGGACAATTCGAATTATCAATGACCTTCTCAACACATTCCACAAAATGTAAGTTTTAATAGAATCAGTTAGTAATTAATTAATCAGTTCACAATATAAAAATATGTTGTCATTCATCTAATCTCATGGAGTAGAATATAGTATAGATCGGCCAAAATATAACGCGCATATCATATGACAAAGAAGAACATCTGCGACTGGATTAGAAATGTAGAAAAATTACTGAAATACATTTTATTTTACGCCATGTATTGAGAAAGTCAGTCATAACAACCAAAGATTAATTATCTTCAATAACAAGTTACATTGAAAGTGATAGTGGAAATAAATAAATCGAAATAAGTATCGGTGATCGATAAAATGAGAAATCTACTCTTTTAATTCTGTTAGTTTTGATTTTAAAATATAGAGGTCACCCTATGGCTTACTATACTAACAAAAAATCTTTCTCCATGAAATTACGAGTTTTCATCTATAGGATTCTGGGACATCATCTTCATGGAACAAAAATGTTGCACAGCGAAAAAAAATATTTTCAAAATCAATTGTTATTTTTTTTTTTAATATGTGAAACCGGATTTACTATATACGAATACAGTTCTTTTAATCCCTCGGGACGATTGATGTATTTTAAAAATACGAGCCAAGCAACTAACCTCGCCCTTTTTAATAAAACAACTTTTTTCTAGTTATTAATAAATTTAAAAATTAATAAACATGATTTTTAATGATGATGTCTCGACCTTCTGTAGGATTAAATCCTTGATCAGTCTTCGATTAGAACGGTCATTTAAATTGAAGACAAAATTATTAATAAACCTTTTGGTACCGATTTTGGACCCTCTTCAAAAAATGTATCATACTCAAATTCTGAAAAAACTGAAAAAACAACAAATTGTTCAGCATACAAAAAAGTAAAGAATATAATCAATCAAGGAAGTTTAATTAAGTGACAATTTTGAGTAATCAAACACATTAAGTTTGTAAATAAAAGAAATTACTCTAACATGATGAGTATTTCATTGGCACTACAAATTTTGTTAAAAAACAGATGAAAAACATTGGAAAAAGTCCACTTATTTAAAAAAAAAACAGTGAAAACATACCTATACAAAGAGTTGAAACATCCCATATAAAATGTTTCAAGTCAGACAGACATAAAGTCAATTAAATAAATGACATGGAAAAATATGTAAGCAATATTTGTATATAAAAACATGATATAAAAGACGTATGATATTATAAAAACTTGGAAATTGTTTAAAAAACATTTTACCAAGTTGTCAAAACTCAATAATAATATTTACTGTTATTATTAATAAATATTAATAACAATAATCATACAGCTCTTGGAGAACATTTTTCACATAGTGTTCACCAATTAGACTTTGACAATACATAAATTCTAGCCTATGTGAAAAACAAACCCCGTCGGAAAGTTATTGAAAATTATTTTATCCATAAACACCACAATGATGCCGTTGATTTACGCTATGAAAATAATAGTTTCCCGGAAACTTATAAAACCATTTTAAATAAAATTTTATTCTTTTATTCCTTTTTTTCACACGTTTTGAGCTCTAATTAAAAAATTGGAACTCTTTGTGCAGGTATGTTTTTATAGATTTTTTTTTTAAATAAGTGGACTTTTTAAATGTTTTTAATCTGTTGTTTAGCAAAATTTCTCGTACCAATGAAATGTTCATCATATTAGGGTAACTTTCTTTACTTGAAAGACAAAATTATTAATATTCGTTTCGGTCCTGATTTTAAACCCTCTTCAACAAATTTATTATAGTCAAATTCTGAGAAAACTCAAAAAACAATAAATCGTTGAACATACAAAAAAAAATTTATATGTTAAACGATTTGTTTTT
Source organism: Andricus quercusramuli (assembly GCA_932178445.1). Classification (NCBI taxonomy): domain Eukaryota; kingdom Metazoa; phylum Arthropoda; class Insecta; order Hymenoptera; family Cynipidae; genus Andricus; species Andricus quercusramuli. Next base: position 121,238 of record CAKNXH010000215.1, on the reverse strand, counting down.
TTTGTTGAGTTTTTTCAGAATTTGAGTTTAAATGACCTTTCTAATCGAAGACTAATGAAGGATTTAATAATATTTCATTATTAATTTTTATAAAAATATTAAAAATAACTATTCAAAAAATCATCCATACCGTCCTGATTGAAGTCTTTAGAAAATTGAAAAAATATATATAAATTCACAATTTTGCAATTCTTTACAATAATTGAACAATAGAGATGTTTTTTTCTTCATGTGGCATACATTCATTTGTTATTGAAAATTTCGTAATTTTGAAAGTATTTAATAAACAGCTACAGTAGCTTTCAATAGCTTCCTATAGGAACTTATGTTGAAAATATTATGTACAAATATATAGTCATTATATTTTTGAAAAACATGAAAATTATAATAATTATGATTTATAGTTTAAAATTGATTTCTTCTCAAAGTCAAAGAGATTGTGACGATTTTTTTCCAATATTATGGAAAATATCGAGAAAGTGGCAAGTTCAGTATTCTATGATCGCTTATTATGAGATGAAGATTTCTAAAAGTTTCTTTGATAAAGTCTTTGTGAAATTTTAAAATATGTATAAATTCACAAATTTACAATTCTTTGCAATAGCGATTCATTTATAATGATGTTAAATTTTTCAATTATATGATCATTTTTTATTAAAAAATTCATAATCTTGAAATTTTTTAATAAACACCTATGGCAGATATTACAGTCACCAGTAGGAATTTATGTTGAAAATATTATATACAAATATATAGTAATTACATATTTGAAAGATATGAAAATTATAATAATTATGTATATATAATTTGAAATGGATTGTATAGGGATGCCATTTCTGAAAAAAGACATGATTGCAATCCTCTTCCATGTCTATGAGAATCGCGAAATTTTTTCGGAATTAATGAATTTTGAAAATTTCTTAAAAAATGTCAACATTTTTGGTCATCTATAAATTGACCATATATTGTCTTAATTATCCAACATTTCCTAAATTTACATTAAAAGAAATATATAATTTTTGAAATTCCTCCATTTGAGCGGAAATCATGCCTCTTTACAAAAAACGTTTTAAATCATGCATTTGTCATAAAAAATATCGTATTCACCCAGGGGAATAAGTTTTTCTCTCCAAATTTACGTAAATCAAAAAAAATCCTAAATTTTATAATATTTTTAACATTTTCGATAATTTACAAATTTAAAATAAATTTCCAAAAATGTACCTCAAATTACCGTTATTTTTCCAAATTTCTTAAACTCATATTAAAATAACAATATACTTTCTAAAATTCGTCCATATAAGCAGAAATCATGCCTGTATTACAAAAAATTTCTCAAATCATGCATTTGTTACAAAAAATTACGATTAGTATATTTTTTCAGTACTCTTCGACTCTGAATTTCCCTGAATTAAAAAGAATTCTTCAAAAGTCAAAAATGTTCAAAATATTACAGGCTTTCAAAATGTTTCAAATGCAAAATTGTTTAAAATTTCCAAAATTATGTAATATTTTCAACATTTTTGATCATTTATAAATTGACTATAAATTTCAAAAATTTTAAAAATTCGCCTTAAATTTCCGTGATAATTCAAAATTTCCTAAATTCATGTTGAGGCCATGTGATACTTTCGTCATATGATTCCTACTATACCGACATTTTTCTCGCATCAACTTACGTCCACACGAATTGAGATATCGAGTTTCCTATTCGGGAAATAAAATAAAAGGCATTAAAGAACATTTGCATATAGCTACATTTTTAGAATTACAACAGATTTTTTGCGTAAAAATTTTCGGAAATTTTTTTCGATAATTCCAAAAATTTAACAGTATGCAAACGTTCTTTGATTCCTTTTATTCAATATTCCAAATTGCAAACTCGATATCTGAATTCGTGTAAACATAAGTTGTTACGAAAAAATGTCGGTATGGAAGGAATCCCAAATTTTTAACATAATGTTGCGCTTCGTGTGAAAATAAGTTAGGAAATAAAAAAAGTGCCGGTAAGGTAGGAATCTGATCACGTTACCCACTCGTCACATAACCTTAAATATTATATATTATTTAATATTATATAATTTTTCTGAATTTTATTTAAAGACTTGTTTGTAAAATCAACAAACTACTATATTATTATTATTATGCTATTCAGCCGTTTCCCTTTCGGGGTAAGCGTGACTCACACTCGGTATATTATTGAATTAAATAGTCAATTATTGTTTATAACAGTAAATAATGAACACAGAATAACTTCCAGAGTTATGAGACTAAACTGGAAGCACTTACTAAAGAAAATAAAAATTGAAACCCAAAATTGAGTTGAAAATTATAAAGAATAAGATCGATTCCTATTTTGTCAACAGTTGCAGATTGCAGAAGAAGTACACAGGAATCTTGAAGATTGAAAAATTGAGTAAGGCGATGGTGAAGAAAAAAGTAGATAAATGCGTAGACGAGTCGTGAGAATCGACATTTGGCATCTTGTTGCAGCGGTCGCACGGTGGTTCGCACTTCAAGTCGCTCTTGCTGTCAAGAAAATCGAGTGCTGATACAGGGCCGCTTCACTATCCATATCAGATTTCCAGAAAACGACTTTTTTTTAATTGAAAAAAAAAACAAGAAAAATGCACTTTTTTCTCGGCCGATTCTAATAATAAATTCCTACCTTACCGACATCCAGACCGTTCCACGGCTCAGGTGGTTCATGTCCGTGCTAAATCTGTAAATCTAAATTAGCAAAAAACTACTAATTGGTAGCGGTTTTCTACGAATTCAAATAGCGCCCATTCGTTTAGTGCTAATTAGTAGAAATCTACTACTGAGAATTAAGAAAATTTTCCATTTTTATATTGTTCAAAAATTTCAAAATTAATTTTTTTCTTTGAAAATTATTCATTAGTTTTCGTCCTATTTGTTTTGCAATGATTTTAGGAGAAAATATTATTTTCACTCTTTCCAAATTATTAAAATTGTAATGAAAAAAATCCGATTTTATTTTATATAAACGATTTTGAAAAATTATAATTATTTTCATATTTTAATTTTCAAAAACGCTCTATTGCTTCATTCAATTTAAATGATAAAAAAAAATCTTGAATTAGATTTTTGCACAATTCGTTTTACATAATTTGGCAGTATAATTGGATGACGTCGTCAAAAATATTCTAGAAACTTAGCACGGACATGAACCACTTGAGCTGTGGAATGGTCTCGGTAAGGTAGGAATTTATTAATAAAGCTTGGAACTAGAACTAAAAAAATATTATCAGTTTCTTTTATTATCAATGTATGTAATGTATGTAATGTATGTAACTTAGAAAATAGATGGATAATAAGGTTGTTTATATTGTTTATATTATTGAAATATAGAAAAAATCTTTGAAAAATAATGAAATTTGTTTTAATTTTGAATTCCAGATTTTTTTCAAATTTCTTGAGTTCGTTGAGCGTCCCTGATGCGAAGAATTGCTGGAAAGAGCGGTGTGAGGGATAAAAGGTTTCCTTGTTTAACAAAATAGCGCCGCTGAACCATTAGCCCGACTACTTTCCTGCGAATCCACAAGTCTACAGATTTGTTGATCTATATACTTTTGTATAATTAAATGCACAAATATTGATTACATTTTTTTTAAATTCAAAACAAAATCTCTTAGAAATTAGAAAGGGAAAGAAAAAATGCATACTTTTTTTAATTTTTATTATTAGCTTTACTACTATACTTTGCTTGGAATCCTTAAGTTTACAGTGCTGCTGCTGTATATATTTTTGTATAATTAAACGCACGAATATTGATTAAAAATTTTTTTTCAATTAAAAAAAAAATTCTTCTAGAAATTATAAATACATAGAAAAAATTTATACTTTTTTACTTTTTTTATCATTAGCTCCACTAATAAACTTCCCTGCGAATCCTCAAGTCTAGAGTTGTCGATCTATAATATACCTTTGTATAATTAAACGCGCAATTAATAATTAAAAACTTTTTTCAATTAAAAAAAAAATTCTCTTAGAGATTAAAAATTTGCAAATACTCAAGAAGAACGCATACTTTCTCACTTTTTTTACCATTAGCTCGACTACTTAGTTAAACTTTCAATCAAAAACAAAATAATTTTCAAAAAAGAATTTCTTTTTCAAAAGATTAAATTTCATCCAATAGAATTAAACAAACAAAAAACGATTTTTCAACAAAATAGTTGAATTCTCAAACAAAATAATGAATTTTTAATCCTCAAAAATGTATTTTAAATCAAATAGTGAAATTTTCAACTAAAAAGGATATTTTATTAACCATACATGGAATCGCTCCATTTTCAGTTTAAAAAGTTAATTTTCAGTGTAAAAAATTAATTTTCAGTTCAAAAATTTGCAACCAAAAATGGAATAGCTAAATTTTCAGATAATCAAAATTAATTTTTAACCAAAAGAAAAACAGAAATTTTCATCAAAAAATTTTAATTTTCAACCAAAAGGGTGAATTTGAAAAAATAAATTTTTCACAAATTTTTTTCAACTTTCAAGAAATTAGTTGAATTTTCAACCAAAAAAATACACATTTTTAACCAAAAGATGAATTTTTCACACAGAATTCTTGAATTTTTAAGCGAAAAATATGATTGTTCTGCGGAACAATTTAATTTTCAACCCGAAAATATGGATTTTCAAGTAATATTATGAATTTTCAACTAATATTTTGAATCTTCAAACAAACGAAAGTAAATTTTTGTAAAAGTAGTACCAGTTTAAACAAAATGATCAATTTTTTATTTAAAATATAGATAAATTTTCAACAAAATAGATGAAATTTGAAAATTCAACAATGACAGAAATGAACAAAATGGAGGTGATTTTTTGAAAATAAAAAAAATTACTTTGTTCATAAAATATGCGAGATTTTCAACCAGTCGAAATCAACGAAAGAATACGAAATTTTGACAGAATATTTGAATTTAAAACCAAATAGATAATTTTTCAACAGAAAAGATTAATTTTCTAACCAAATACTTGAATTTTCAACTAAAAAAGATAAATTTTCATACAAAAAAAAAAGTTTTCAACCAAAAATGCAATCGTTGAATTTTCAGCAGAAAAAAAAATTTTTTTAATAAAAAACAACAAATTTTCAACAAATTAGTTAAATTTGTAACCATAGAGATGAGTTTTCATCTAAAATCATACATTTTTAACTGAAAAAAAAGATTTTTTAACAAAGGAGTTCAACTTTCGACCAAATAGTGGAATTTTTAACTAGAAAGATGAATTTTCAACGAAAAATGTCATAGCTGATATTTCAAATAAAAAAGTGTTAATTCCAAAAAACAAAATTCATTTTTTTTTACCAAAAATACAAATTTTCATTAAAAAATTCAATAAATGTAATAAATAAGCAAGGATAAATGTTTAACCAAAAATGGAATCATTAATTTTCAGATAAAAAATTTGATTTTCAATAAAAAAGCGAGGTATCATCACATTACATGAATACAAAACATAATTAAGTTTTAAAATGAATAGTTTAATTTTTAACTTAATAATCGGATCTTTCACCAAAATAGTTACATTTTTCATTAAAAATATGAATTTTTGACAAAACATTTAACTTTCAAACAAACTGTATAATTTTCTACAAAACGTTAAAATTGTAAACATAATGGAATAATTAAACAAAATTATTGAATTTTCTACCGAAAAAATAAAAAATTTTCAAACAATATTTGAATTTTCAAGCAAGTGGAGGAATTTTTAACTCAAATTATGAATCTTAACAAAAATTAATTTTTGACAAAAGAGTTCAACTTTCAATTAACTAGTTGAATTTTTGACTAAAAAAGATAACAGATAGTTGAATTTTTACCGACAAAAGGTAAATTTTCAACCAAGAAAGATCAGTTTTAAACCAAAAATGGAATCGTTAAATTTTCATTAAAAAATTAATTTCCAACTAAGAATTAACAACGAATTTTCAACAAATTAGTTAGATTTTTAACCATGAATATGAGTTTTCAACTAAAATCATAAATTTATAACTAAAAAATGATTTTTGAACCCAGAAGATTACGTTTTTACCAAAAAAGACGAATTTTCAACAAAATATATAAATTTAAATCCAATGGTTGCATTTTCAAGTAGAAAATATCAATTTTCAATGAAAAATATAATAGTTACGTTTCCAGTTAAAAAAATAATTCTCAACCGAAAAAATAAACCATTTCAAAAAAATAAATAAATTTTCAACCAAGAAGAGGTATTTTTAAAAAATGATGAATCTAAGAAAAAAATTAATTTTCGGCAAAACTAAACAGTTGAACTTTAAACCAAAAATATGATTTTTTAACCTAGAATATTAATTTTTTACCAAAAAAGTCGAATTTTCAACAATATACGTGAATTTTCTAGCAAATAGTTAAATTTTCAGTTTAAAATGGTATAGTTACATTTTTAGTTAAAAAATTAATTATCCACCTAAAAAATAAACAATAAAAAGATACTTTAATTTTTAACCAAGGAGATACATTTTTATCAAAATAATTGAAATAGTTGAATTTCGAATCGAAAATATGATTTTTTAACCCAGAGGATGAATTTTCTACCGAAATAGACGAATTTTCAACAAAATACGTACATTCTTAACAATATACATGAATTTTCAATCACATATGATAAATTTTTCATCAATGATGAAATCGTTAATTTTTCAGTTAAAACAGTTAATTTTCCACCAAAAATTAAATGAATTTTGAACAAAATATTTGAATTTTCAACCATAATTGAATTTTCGACTACAAAATATGACTTTTTAACAAAATAGTTAGTTGTTCAACAAAGTAATTAAATTTTCATTATAGTAGAATTTCTAAACAAACGGGATGAATTTTGAACCAAAAATATAATAGTAGACTCCTTAACCAAAAAGAATGAAATTTTACACAAAAAAGTTGGATTTTATTCTGGAAAATTTCAAAAACGGGGGGAGAAAATTCTTTCCAAAAAATGGAAAAGGGGTAAAAAGGGAAAAGAGCCATTTTTCGAAAAATTTGCAAACTTTCTTAAAATGGATCGTCATCTGAACTAAAATTATATAACACTGATAATTGAAATTTGTAATGGTAGAAAATAAAATATAAAAAAATCGTACTTTTGACATAAAACCCACTTTTGCAACTTGTCAATTTATCTTTTTAATCTAGGAAAAATATATTACAGAATTTGCTGTCCCATTTCCAGAAAATATAGAGAATTACTTCCCCAGTAATAAAAATATCGATTCTACTATTTATATCACGAGTGAAAAAAAAATTACAGAAAATTATTACGTATACATTGATTCAATAATTCGTGTCGAGGTGTTGAATATCTGTCCCCAGAACACGTGACAATGTGACACGTAGCCTTCGGGCAAGCAGAATAAAATTCAGGGAAAAGTGAGCTGACTTTCATGCTTTATGGTGCCTATCGTGAATGCCTGGAGGCTCAGGACTTTTTTTCTGTATGGCTCTATATCTATAGATATACATGTATGTATAATATATATCTGGTCATGTCCTCGAGTTCATTGTCGTTAGAGAAAAGACCAATAGCAGGCTCGCATCCCCATTAGAAAACTCCACCCTTTAACCAATGGGGTGCTTTCCTACTCGCAAGCTCTGCGCGTGTTACCCTCGATGGGTGGGACTTTCTGGAAACTACCCTCGGGATCATTGGTTACGATCGCCAACCCTCTGGGGGATTTCACCACCGATAGCGAAGTCAAAAATTGCTCGGAATCATAGATCACAAGGAGTGCGACCACAGGTCGGTTCATCAAGTGCAAAGTTCAAATTTTTTATTGTTTGCCTAATTTTGTGGATTTGAAAAAAATTGTGGAAAGGTGCTAAGAGTAATTAGATTCTTGTGCTTAAAGCTATTCTGAATATCGTTTTTCGAGTTAATTAGTTTAAGTTTAAAAATTCGAAGTTTTTTATCTGGGGGTGAATACATTTTTAGGGAAGGGAGGGGATATTGTTTAAACAAAGTGAAGAAACTGAAGGTGGGGTGAATTTCAAGGTGGAGAGAAGACATCGAGTTTCTGGTTCTACTTAAGACGTAAGTGGTTATAGTTAGTGATGTGTCAGACAGAAAGAGGAATAGTTAAATTTTCAGTTAAAATAATTAGTTTTCAACAAAATGAACGAATTTTTAATAATGAAGTTTAATTTTAAACTGAGTTTTCAAATTTGCAACTAAAAAAATTGAATTATGAACCAAGGAGATTCATTTTCTACACAAAAAATGAATTTTTAACAAAATACATTAATTGTTAACCAAATAGTCGAATTTTCATCTGAAGAAAATTGTGAAAGGTGCTAGAAGTCGAGTTATTATTTTTCTGTGTTTAAAACATTTTTTAATTTCAATATTCAAGTTGAATAATTTATTAAGTTCTAAAATTCAAGGTTCTTAAGTGCGAAGTTCGGATTTTCCATTGTTTGTCTCATTTTGAGGATCTGAAGAAAATTGTGAAAAGGTGCTAGGAATTTCGAGGAAATTTGGGCGAAAATAAATTTCGAGGGAAGAGAGGGGCATTGTTTAAACAAAGTAAAGAAAACGTAGCTGAAGGGGTGAATTTCCAGGTGGAGAGAAATCTTAGAATTTCTGGCTCTACTTAAGACGTAAGTGGTTATAGTTTGTAATGCGTCAGACAGAAAGAGGAATAGTTACATTTTGAGTTAAAAAAATTAGTTTAAAAAAAAAACGAATTTGTAACAAAAATAATAAATCATCAACAAAAAAATTAATTTTTAACAATGAAGTTCAATTTTTAAACTTAGTCGTTAAATTTTCAACCAAGGAGATTCATTTTCTACCAAAAAACGAATTTTCAACAAGATGCATGAATTTTTTACCAAAAAGTTGAATTTTCATCTGAAGAAAATTGTGAAAAAGCGCTGAAAGTGGAGTAATTATGTTTTTGTGCTTGAAGCTATTTTGAATTTTATTTTTTAAGTTAAATAGTTCAATAAGTTTTCAAATTCGAGGTTCATAAAGAACAAAGTTCAAATTTTCCATTGTTTGACTAATTTTGAGGCTCTGAAGAAAATTGTGAAAAGTTGCTTGGAGTGAAAACATTAGATTTTTGTGTTTAAATCATTTTTTAATTTAA